>JAYMTP010003754.1:0-16318 GCA_036897365.1 Geranium brycei | reverse complement strand
ATAATAGCTGTTTGTCAAAGAAATTGTTCCGACACTTTCTGTGACATTCCAGTTAAACAGAATTAATAAATTTCACACATTTATTACATTTTCTACAACAATATTGTCATTTTCCCTTTTCACAGCTTGTGGTGTGAATTGAAAATGTTAGTTAGTACATGGCAGAAGCGTAATTTCGTGAGAAATGAGAAAGGACAAATGGAAGAGGAAACTAAATCCTGACCCTCCTCATAAATTTTTTTACTTCAAAAGAAAATAGAAAAACATGTTATAAAAGGAGTAGTAGATGAGATGAGATCCATGTATCTAAAGATTAAACATCGTAAATAAACCCAATTAGCTCTATATATCTTGTTCTTGTCTGGACTTGTACAGACCTCAAAATCATTCATCCATCAATAGATATGGCGACCACTCTCCTCTGGAAGAAGAGATCAGCAGTGACAAGGCTCGTCTCTTTCACTACCTCTTCCTCCTTCTCGTCTCAGTCTTTCGCGGAGAGGCTCAGAGATCTGCCCAAGATCCTTCCAGGCACCAATATCAAATCTGAAGTTGCTCAAGTACCTTTTCTATTTCAATCTTTTATTCTACCTTCCGCACTCATCTCTATTATCACACTTTTTTAATAAATAATTATTACTATTTGGAAATAGTTTTCATCATTCGATTATTCAGACAATTGTTTGTTTTAAGTTAGTCCCTCCAAAATCTGCTAATGTTTATAATTCATTGCTTTCTTAATTTAATGTTAGAATAAACAGTTAATATAAATGAATAAAAGATCTATTAGAAAGTGACATATTGGGTTAAAGGTTGTATACACTTATCGGTCAGGATAATTCAAAACTAATTTTATTTTTACAAACATCAATCAAAATACAATTTTAAACACGTCAATTATAATTAGGCCATTTTCAAATAATTAAACAATTTAATTCAAATTTATTCAATCTACATACCACTATCCAACCACAAGTTGACCATTTGGTTTTGGACAGTAAATAATGGGTTACTGTTAAAGTTAGGGATCTGAAGTCAATCTAATCTACCATCAATCATAGTAATAAAATAAGGAGCGACTACCAACACAAGGTTACATTACAGGCATGCTGCTTTTTGGAGCTATATTTACAGAATTTGCCGGAAATAACTTCACTATTTCTTCTCTTTTTGTTTTTCCCAACCACGCGGAAAAGAAAATGGTTTTTAATGGTATTTCCTGTATATGATGTTTGGTACAAAATACATATAGTTTTTATATTGTGTATATCTATTTTCATTCTCATTTTGTAAAATGAGTATCCAGATAAGAGGAGATTTGGGAATGAGAATTGAAATGAAATTAGATTAGATTACACACTTTAAGTATGTCTCATTCCTGGTCCCAAACTAGTATAAAAAATACATGCTTGTAGGCACTGGTTTCTCGATACAGGTTTAGATTTTATGAAACGTCCATTCTTGTTTGACATAATTTTCGATCAAGAATCATTCATTGACTTAATAGTACGACCGTCCCCCTTGTTGGTCTTGTTTATGGTATTTTAAAGCTAAAATAGAAATTTCATTTGAACTTATGGTTAGGTAGCTGAAACAGAAAACAAGGGACACCTCTTGCCCGCCCTTGTGGTTTAAGATTAAAACGATTTAGTAATACCATTTTGGTGATCCCTACCCTAATGGTTGAGAAACATTTTATTCAGCTGATCGGCAGGACTCCTCTGGTTTACCTTAACAAAGTGACGGAAGGGTGTGGAGCTTATGTTGCTGTCAAGCAAGAGATGATGCAGCCAACTGCTAGCATCAAGGACAGGTATTTCCATTTTGCACTGCACCTTTGTATTACCCAATTTTTCAATAAAAAAATCAAATAAATCGTTCACTCTGATTCGAACAAAATTATAAACCAGGAATAATGTATATGTTACCCTAGTCTTTTGGCGGGTCATTAAGACAACATGTGGTTTCTAGTTTATAATTTTGTCAAAACAGAGTGAGCAGTCCTGACCATAAAATTGAGACCTTAATTACTCACCATTTGGGCATTGCTCTGTGAGCAGACCAGCACTGGCCATGATCAATGACGCGGAGAAGAACAATTTAATCACTCCTGGAAAGGTGAGCTCGTCAATAAGAAAAACATGTATGTATAGTATTTTAGTCTCTTTCATTGCTCTAAGTGTTGCATTATGTTCCAGACAACTTTGATAGAGCCGACATCAGGAAATATGGGGATCAGTATGGCCTTCATGGCAGCCATGAAAGGGTATAAGATGGTGTTAACCATGCCTTCCTACACGAGCTTGGAGAGGAGGGTCACTATGAGGGCTTTTGGAGCCGACTTGATCCTCACGGATCCCACTAAGGGAATGGGAGGTACTGTCAAGAAGGCTTATGATCTCTTGGAGTCCACTCCTGATGCTTTCATGCTTCAACAGTTTTCAAATCCCGCCAATACCCAGGTAATCTCTCATATCTCCCATATGTACTTGTATCTTTTTCACATATATAGTGATCCTATTGGCTTACTGGAAACATGTAGGTGCACTTTGAGACGACGGGTCCAGAGATTTGGGAGGATACAAATGGGAAAGTTGACATCTTCATAATGGGAATTGGCAGCGGAGGAACCGTGTCTGGTGTTGGGCAATATCTTAAGTCCCAAAATCCTGATGTCAAGGTAAGGATCGGTAGTTGTCATTCATGCTTCATAACAGGTTATGTTGAATATAAATGACTGTTGTTATAGATATACGGGCTGGAGCCTGAAGAAAGCAATATCCTCAATGGTGGTAAACCAGGTAACAGCTCATCATTCTTATTTCTTTGGGTACTATCAAGTGACAAATGACTAAACAAGAAAGAAAAAAACAAGTTATGTGTAAACAGATAATGGGTTTGTAAGATTGATTGTTTGTTGATATGAAAATAGGTCCTCACCATATCACTGGGAATGGGGTTGGATTCAAACCAGACATTTTGGACATGGATGTGATGGAGGAAGTTCTCATGGTAAGTGTTGCAGATATTTTATGGCAAACAAAAGTTGTAAGATTGATATTCTATGACAAGAGTTGAATTATGTGGCAGGTTAATAGTGAAGATGCAGTGAATATGGCGAGGCAACTTGCACTCAAGGAGGGGCTTATGGTAACTCACATTATGTTCCATACGTGTTTCAAAGTCTTAATATTTGTATGTGAGTATGGAGAAGAGTTGTTAGATCTGGGGCCTGAGTAGTGTCTGTTTGATTGTAGGTGGGAATATCGTCGGGAGCTAATACAGTGGCTGCCCTGAGGCTTGCGAAAAGGCCCGAGAACAGAGGCAAGCTCATTGTGACCATTCACCCAAGTTTCGGGGAGAGATACTTGTCGTCGATCCTGTTTCAAGAGCTCAGGAAAGAGGCTGAGAACATGCAGCCAGTTTCTGTGGACTGACTCAGCCTTTATTCACCATGTAATACTAATACCGCCTTTATTACTGTAATGCCTGAAATGGTTTCATATCCATATTTATATCAATGTCTTATTCTGCTATACTGTTGCTCTTTCAATGTGTTCAACTAAGAAATAGAAATAGAAAGGTGGAATCATCGACTTATGGGGCTCATATAAGACCCAAAACAGCACTCACTGTAAAGGTGTCAATATTAACTCACAACCTTGTCATTGCTTATGAATGACACATTCAATATCCCAATTTTGATAGCTTGACTTGAGCATATATATGTACATCAAAATCCAAAATCATCATCCCTCAATTTGATCCATTTCTCTTTCGATGGAGTGTGAATCAAAATGTCGGTTAATTTCCTTCTCCAAGCATAAAAACAATGTGCTCAAAAGGTTGATAAATTTACAACCCGATAAACTAGTCTTTTGGGTATACTGTGATTACAAGTCTGTAGTATCTGCTTCTACCACCTCAATTCCAATACTTCATTCATTCCAAAATAAATGTAATGTCGTACTTCATTTGATTACAATATACCTACCAACCTACTATTTACATTATTATGTTCATAAATAACTTGTATTTAAGAATTACTTAAACATGAAACTAAGATTACATTACATGCAGTTGACTCCGAGATGTTCCACTTTCCCCCAAACAATTCAACTCCTCTTTCAGAGATTTTGCCAAACTTACCATTTCAATTCATCCAAGTATTGCACATTCCTTGGCGCGTGCAAGTGCATAGCATTTCATTCGCTCTTTGAAAGAGGGAGGCCTGGAGTTGGATTGAAGAACAAGAAATTCTTGTGACAATCTTCATGGGATCATTTTCTGAGTAAATTAAGTATTCCTGAACACCATGTGGCCAGACTCGTCTACATTGAAAATACGTTGTACAAACTCATTCCAACTTCCCTTCCTCTCCTTAGAGGGCAAGGAAGCTTCCCCGCTTGATATGCTAGCATTCTCCCTTTCCTCGAATGTTCCATATGAAGGTGTGCAAGCCAGAGGAATGTTCAAGGCAACTGCCCTTTGGAGAGCTGCCTCGTATTCGTGGCTATGTTCTCGAGCAAGCGACTCCTGCCGCTCCATTCTCTGCTTCAATGGAATCTCCATAATACGATCTTTCTCAATCATTATCTAAATTTAAAGAAAATAACCAATTATATACGTAATATGCAACACACAAAAAGTAGCTTAAAGTCAATATTCTATGCTAAACAGTGGCATAACTATGATCATATTCAGATACCGCGAATAGATTAACAGCAATTAAAAGAACTATGTATATGTGTATTTATGCTTAAGTGTCTTAATAGTCTTATTTTAAGTTTTTGTAACAAATTAAGGATCCTTAGAGTTAGTGCTTCATTTTCCCTGCATACTCCCCCATATGCTCCCATCCCACGTGCTACATGCTTGAGTGATTATTACTTAACTTATTTTCATACATACATACTAGTACATTAGCCAACAAAAGTAGTGCTCCCTGCCCTTATACGAGAGTCACATTTACTTTTTAGCCAGAATCATTGGAATTAGCACTTCCATTTCCACTATACGTCCTAAATGATCTCCATGAGCTACCCTATGCCTTGAGTCTAACTCAAACCAAGGATATCATTAATAATTCATACTTAACTAACACATCCTAAACAAGAAATGAGACACTTATTTTTTCATGTGAGCACTTTTAACCTAAATACTAAATTACTCCATAGTCACCGAAAAATAAAACATTAACTTACATCAAGAGCCATTTGAGATTCTCTCTGTATCCAAATGATGGCATGGTCAGAAGTTGCATTGCATGAAAGAACCACATGCTCAAACCTACTATCTACAGGTACAGCCGTCCTCACAACAGGAGGATATCTTCCTATCCTGCAATCAGATAGCAATAGGCAAACATAAAACCAAATTGCAATCCGTGAAACACTTATTTACCCTTTAGGGTGAAAATTTGGGCTGGGTTTGTGTGTCAGGCACACACTCAAATATCACGTTCTGTCATTTTAAAAAATAGAAAGAAAAAAAAAAGAGAGATAATAATGACAAAGGTTGCCTTTTTCACTTGTGTTGTTATGTTATGTAGTCCCTAATGTATTAGCATGTGTAAATTTATCACATACAGCCATTAGACTCCCAACTGAAGATATTGTCATCGTGATGCTTACCTTAGAGGTTAAAGGATGTGGGGGAATACTTAATACTAAACTTATGAAACCGGGTCAAAATACAAATGTTGAAATGTTATTATTATAATTCAGCTCTATGAACAATATGCTACTGTTATGATATAATAAGTATATAAACAATATAATTATATATCACAGTTCATGAAATATTATCATGCACGCAACGAGGTACATGTGCCATATTATTATGATATAAGTTTCTGAATAGTATGATCTAATTCATGATAAACTGTCATACTGCAACTAGAATGCCATATTTGGATACAAACGTTCTGACTCCATCACAGAGTGAATCACTATGCAAATTACGATTAGGGAAACCATGGGTACATGCTCATGCTCATGCCCGCCCCCATTCCTAATCCACATTGCCTCGTACCCTATCCTTCGACCTACTTGGCTAGCATTTCGTGTGAACCAGCTTGTATCAGACCCGTATCAATATTAGAAACCATATCAATACTGGTATAGTACTTCTTCAAAGATGAGTATCAGGGTATCTTAGCCTACAGGAGTGGGCCCATAAAATTGTCTATGGGGTAAGAAATTATGATACAGCCTCACGACTAAACTAATACCTCATGTATGTGCATGATCAACACATTTTGTGAGTGTGTAAGAGGTGGCACATGAGATTTCTTCTCTTGCATAGAGGGCGCAAGAAGTTGCGCAGTTGAGTTGGTGATTTGTGTGTGAACGAGCTACCCTGGAGGCCAGGGAGGATGTTCATGGAAGCATGGGGTTCATCCTCCATTGCATTGTCAATAGTCGAATATAACTCGATGTGTTGAACGTGGCACCAAGATTATCCTCGATTATGTATTCATCATTAGCTATTAACAGCTTGAACATATTTATGCTATTGATAAACATAAATGCATGCAAGTACTATATACCTTAAGGGTTTTCGCTCCACAATGTGGTAAAGACGACCGGGTACATATAGCCGCCTTGGATCTTTCAGCTTCTTCTCCTCTAGTGTGCATGTATCCTTCAAGCACATGATGCATAATAAACATGGCAAACTGTCAAAAAAGGCAAACTAATTTCATTAGTATTTTACAAAAATGATAGCACTATCAACTCACATATGAAAGTAAGTACATGCATTGCTTATTGTATATGATAACATAAAAACAGTCATCTTAAGAGGTTGAAGCCTACTATATATGATGCCCGTTTATTGGATTCTTATAAATCTCATCGATGAAATTGAAAGAACTCATGGGAGTGCCATTTCAGTTTTGTGACGTGAACAAATGGATTCAAGAGATGAGATGATTAAGGATAACAAGAAAAACTAATCCAGTACATAATGATGTACTAAAAAATATAATATTTTTATTATTGACCAGTCCTTGCGAGAAGCAACTGCTACGGGTGCACCAATAAGTGAGAGTAGTGAAATAGCTAATAATGCAAAAACAGTTAACTGAAGAGAAATTCTCATGCTTCTTATCCTCATTACCAACAAGTCTAATATATGAGAATCCTTTTTGGACTAAAAATAGAAGGTTAGGTTACCCTTTCTATATCCATCTCACATCAACACCTTGACCCATCCTAACTATAGGTAGTTATAAACAAGTTTTTTCAACTGGATATATGGTTTAATTTACTTACTAAAATACCGCCCACTTCTACCTAAGATATTGGTTGAAATTTCATAGTAAATGGGCTATGATACTTTGTCAGTGATCTTTTTGAGGCCTTATCAGTTATCTTATCACATAAATCTGAATTTCATATTCTGTATATGTAAAAAGAAGTACAAATGTATTCACATACCATATGCTCATTAGTGACTAATGATTTAAAAATATTCAACAAATTGAAGAACAGGGAAAATGAAGTGTGTGACATGTGCCCATCCGTGTGTCATCACACACACAAACATGCATGGGCAGGGATACATAGAAGAAAAGAGTGTTTTTGCATCAGATCATGCACATTTCTACTATATTCATATTAGCAAGTTATTAACAATTTAACAGGAAGAATATATAGTTTATCATTTTGGTTGTCATAGATTTGCATGATAGCATTTCTTAATTTATGAAATTTAAATGCCTTTGAATTTAAATTAAATCAAATATGCTAGAAACTGATGAACACCAAGAAAATTATTGCTAAAAGGTGACTGAGGCATACTATCTCTTACCAAAAAAGTGATTTGAAAACATCTTCCAAGGCGGCTGTTGCCCGAGGTAAGAAATCATCCTGAGTCATCATATATTCATTCAAATTAGAGAATAGCTATACATTCATCTATGAGTGAAGAAGAGAATAAGTTAATATGACATCAACCAAATCATGTTTGCGGTACAAAAGCAAATGAATTTTCAAAAATCAAATGGTTATTAAATTGATAAATTTTGTTCACGTATCATACGAGTGTTTGAACTTAATAGCAAAAAATCCAGAGCCCAAAACATGTCACCATTTGACCTAGTGTCTACTTCTGAACGATAATTCATGGCATCAATACATTTCCATTGCAATGAGTTGCTAAATAATGATCAAGTAAATAGTTAAGTTGTGTTTACTAGAAAGTATCCTCAGTGGACTTATATAACATAGAATTTAAACACGGGTTTAATTTCCATATCCAATTACAGGATACCAAATTCCATTTTGACCATATAATACCTAACTCGTCAAACATAACAGACTGTATACCAAATGCCTATGGTTATAGCTTATACTCACTCAAATTGATCTCCCAAGTACTACTACTACCCAAGTAGTTTTTCTAAATTCTGATGAGGGATTTTAATATGACTTCACATATGCATATATTAAATTGAAATTTCATTCACTAGGATAAAAGTTGCATTTTGCAGCATATATATATATGTTACACCTGTTTTTATTATAAAGCATAAGAATTAAATAATAGACTATTGGCATGTAGAAGATTGTATACATCTAAAAAGTCTCCAAAGAGTACATAACGTAAGCATCACGCCTTGTTTAATACAATAGACATTTGATTAAAACTTGACATGCATATCTAACTTCTAATTACCTATAAAAACCAATGAAACAAAAGTTATCATAATTCAGAAGCCTGTTAATATCAACTAAAAATTACACCTTGCTCACTATGTCATAGTTTGGCAAACGGGAAGACATGGAATATGGCAGTTAGATAACATATACATGTAAGAAAATGTGGCGTTCATACCTGTAGTACTACAGAGTTGATAACATCTGCATATCTGATAGCCAGATTGAGTGACATGCACCTTGCAGGAGCAATAGCATAGCATCTAATCCTTTTCCTCTCAATGTTTCCCAACTTATCTAGATTCTGGATTGCTACCAATGCCAACAATGCCACCACACCCGCCCCTAGTGAATGTCCAGTAAATGTCAATGTATATTTTGGATTCTGGTCAACTAACCCCCTTAAAATTTCGGACTCTACACCAAAAACCCACTCAGCTGCTCTCAACAATCCATTATGAACATAACCGCCATCAAACTTTGTCTGCCCAAGCTTGTTATCAAGTAAAACTGCATAGTCACTTTCCTTTCCCAAATTAAGTCCCCTAACCGCCAGCACTATATCAGCATTCTCATGATCAAGGTAAATCATGTACGGAGCGACACAGCCTCCAGTGTCTTCATAGTCTTTGCGTAGAAGTACCCAGTCAGGATTAATGCCATAACCCCCGGGAGGAGCCCAAAGTGGGTTCCGAAGATCTTCCTCGTAAACAGCAAGGATCAAGCGGCACAGGCGGGGGACTGGCTCAAACTCTTCAGCAGTGGCAAGACCCCAATTTTCACTCTCATGGCCCGCAGTGTAGAGGCATTTCTTCCACGCCCAACGAGCACAAGCCAGACAGTAAACACCCTCGAGTATGGGAAGCCCACATATGATTGACATCTATGCCTACAAAAAAAATCATCTTTTGAGGCAATTACAATTGATAAAGAGGGAGGAGCAAATAGGGTTGTCCACAATAACTCAATTAATGAAACGTCAAGAGGATAAACTTACAAACCATAAAGAAGAGCCCACTACTCTGGTCTGGTCTATATGAATTTGCAGAATATGCAACTAAAAGAGCATAGATTGTACACTAAGAAAAACCCACCAAAATCTAAGAATGGCAAGTTCACACTGAAACAGAAAACCAAAATTAGAAACGAATCCAGACCCAGGTTCCAGAATCTCAGAACGCACACGAATTGGTTAAATACAAGTATGCTGAAACCCAGAAAAACCCAGAAACTATGCGGAAAATAGGAAGAAAAAAACTGTTACCCAATGAATATAAAGCAGAAGTGAGGATATTGAAGGAGGGGCAGATAGAGAAATAATATAGGTGATCTGGGAATGATGGTACAGGTTCAGTGTGTGTAGTTGTGGTCGATTTGATTTGAAAATGAGAAACATGAGGCAGAGAGAGAGGTGCTAAAATGCTATGGCTAACCTGCAAGTCAAACCCATTTCTCTTTGGCTTCAATTGGAATCAACAACCTCTCGCACCTTCCGATTCCAATTTCCATAGACACACCATTATTCTCTCACTGATTGTTCTTCTTAGGTCAACTATGCCATTTCTGGGCTTCAATTACAAAAGGGCCTATTTCTCTCTAGAATTGTGTTTCTGTTTTTGTTTGATAGACATGTGTGGCCTTTATTCATTTTGGTTTCGATGGCCCATTTATGCTTCTTCTTTATCTAACTATAAAAGACTGAGTTCTTAACAAATTATTTGTAGGGATAATTTCACATAAGTCACCAAAAAAGTTTGTATTCTCACTTAGATCACCATTTTTTTAATTTAATTTGTGAGGTTATCAAAACATGTTTTTGTCTCGCTCCGTTAAAAAAAACTTGTAAAATGACTAAAATACTCTCGCAATCAATAATTGAACTAACAGTTTGGCTAGCTTGAGAATCAAATTTCTGCCAAATCGATCTGGTTCGTCTGATTTAAAGGTTTGTCTTCAATCTTCAGCTCTGACTAGGTCCAAGAGAGGTGAACGGAGTGTCTTCGACTCGTTCAAGACTTCTGATGGTGCTCGAACCGGCGAGATGTCGAAGATGAAGCCAACACAGAACGACGTCAAGCTCAAACCAGGCGAACCGAACTAATTTGGAAAAAATTTGATTCTCAAGCCGACAAAACCATAAATCGAGATAAACTGCAGGTTCAATTATTGATTGCAAGGGTATTTTGGTCATTTCATAAGTTTTTAAAAATAAATAATAAAAAAATCAACGGAGCGAGACAAAAACATGTTTTGGTGACCTCAGAAATTAAATTTAAAAAGTGGTGACCTATGTGAGAATACAAACTTTTTTGGTGACGTATGTGGAATTACCCCTTATTTTTATTCAAATTGAAGCGCATAATCAAGTGAGAACTAAAAGTTTAGGTGAGAATATGAGAACTCTTTATAAATATCAGATGGAATTTTAGATATGTGTGATCTTTTGATTTATCAATGATAGTTGTGTGTAATTACTCACCACTTGTTTATTTTTGTCATTTAACATAAATAGGAAAATTTCACTTAAGTACCTTGTATTATACCGGTTTTTCACTTAACTACCCAAAAAATGAATTTGACTTGTAAACCCCATGAACTTGCCTAACGTGACACTTCATCATGACGTTGTTAAATTGTTGACAAAAAGTTCAAAATACCCTCAATTAAATATTAAATTTTCAAAAATTTGTCATTTATTCTCTCTCTTTCTCTTTAGGCCTCTCCCTCCCTCACAATTACAGAGTGCTCTTCACACGAGAGCATCTCTCATTCTCACATCATCCTCACCATAACCACTAGCTTTCTCTATTTCAACCAGTAACAAAAATCACCACAATACTAAAAATTGACAAAACTCAATTTAAAATCCAATATGCTTATAAACTTGTAATTGAAGGCTAGGTGCTTATAAAATAATAAATGATATAAATCTTTTGCAATGTTTCTAAACTTAATTCATGAATAAAAGAAACAATTTACATATAAATTAGCCACCGAGTTCCTGAGGAAGATTCGCGTGTACGACTCCGCTACCACAAATTGAAGAACAAATTAAAATCCACCAAAATCGAGATTTCGCCCAATTTGTTGAAAACTACAAATTGAAATCCACTCTCAATTTGTCGAAGAACCACAAATTGAAATTCACTCTCAAAATTAATTGTTTTTTAATCTCGACAAATTGGGACTGTATAATTTGCTTCAATCAACACTAGAGATCAAGATCTGATTGCGCAAGACTCAAATCTCACAAATCGAAGCTCACAAATTGATATTGACGTTCAAGATCTGAGACAACTATAGTGGTCTCAGCTCCGCCTTTGATGGAGGTTCCCGGAGGCTGCCGCACTTGTGGCAGTGCTCGAGCAGCGGAACAAGAATCTGGCGGCAGGAGGGAGTGGGAGGAGAGATACACGTCGATGCAGGAGAGGTGGAAGGAGTGGGAGCACTGCAGGGTGATGTGGGTCATTTGTGACCCTTTTCGAACCCAAATAACCCTCATTTTAGCGCACTTTTCCCCTCGTTTCGGTTTTTGGAGGGTCATCGAGTGCGGAGATCTACCATGGAGTGAATTGATTTGTAGGAGCGCGATTGGAGCGTACTTGGAACAAAATCGGAGCAAAGGAGGAGATGGTTTGTAGCCCAAGCTACTGGCCAATTGGAGATCAAGAGAGTGCCACGATCGTGACACCGCAAAATGAGCGAGGATAGGAGCTTCGTCACGATCGTGACAATTCGGCGTTGCAACAGCAAAAAGGAGCTGTCACGATGATGCAGCGATCATGACACCATCGTGACAAGAAGGCGACAAAGACGAATGTCACGGTCGTGACACCTTTAGTCACGATCGTGACCACGACAAAATTCATAAAAATAGTCACGATCCAGTCACGACGGCGCGACAAGGAGACAACGGTAAAAGGTTGTCAGGATCGTGACACGACCAATTTTCAGGTACATATAAATAGTCAAGAGCTAAGTTGACCTAAACACACCCTACTTTACACACACCCCGAAGCCATCAGCCTCTACCCATCATTTACCACTCAAAACCCCTCAAGAACACCATTCCATTGCTTGGGGTCAAAAGCTCCAAATCTACCATCTCCTAGCTTGGAGAAAGAAGTTTCCACATCACTTCCACCATTGGAGCAAGGGAATCATCAAGAGAAGCTTGTGTCTACACATTGAAGAACTCAATGCCCTCCATGGGCTCTAGTTTGCTTCTTTCTTCTTCCCTAACTCTTTCCATTTGCTTTTTCATGTATTTCACTTTGAGCACCATGGTTGTAGGCTAAACTCCTACAACCATGGGTGCTAGACTATTGTAGGAGGTTATGACTATTTAAGTTTGATATATATTCATGTTTGAGCATATGCTTGTGAGTTTACTTGGTTGTAATGCTTGATGATGGCTTATATTTTTGTTTGTGAGAGCATGTGATAATGTGTTTGAATCTTGCACTTGAACATGACTTGAATGCTTACTTGTGAGAGCTTGTATGTGTTTGTGGTTGTGCTAGAGTTGGAGCTCAAAAACTTGTCCGAGAGGAAAGTTTAAGAGTGGATATAAGTAGACTCAAAGGTTTAGAAGAAAAACTTCAGCCTTCGATTCGAAAATAGTTGTGCTTAATGCTTCCTAACGTTGATTGTAACATCCGGAGAGGGTATTCAACGTTAGGAAACGCTTAGTCCAAGAGGATAAGCATTTACAACTTAGATCGCTTGCATTGCTTGACATTGAATAGTTGATAACTTTGATTGGCTTATCGCCGTCGGTCTAGCACCCGTGGTGGTTAGTTACTTGTGAAATATTCGTGTTTGATTGTCATTTCGTATTTGCTACTTTGTTTCATTAGTGTCATATTAATATTGCTCAAGATTCGTTGATTGGTGAATGAATGCTTGTTTAGTTCGGTAGTAAAAACAACCAAAAAATTGTGTCATTTAAATACTTCTTACAACGCACCAATTCAAGCATAGTACACGAGAACATCAATACGTTGATCCCCGAGAGTTTAACCCGGAAAACCGAAAAAACTAAATTTACTTGACGATTAAAGGGCGACTCGATTTTCGCCTTTCAAGGCTCCAGCGAGATGAGATCCAGATTGCTGGTTTGGCCCCGGCCTCTTCTCTGTCGAGGGGCATGTTCTTGGGGGAGAAAGATAGATGGAGATCGTCACCATAAGTGTAGGCTTCGTGACAACTGGAGATTTCGATATGTGCTCAATTATATCTAAATCTTTGTGACATACGCTGTGAGCTATGTTTCGCAGTGCAGGAGGAAGAGACTGGTGGTTTGAACACAATTGGTGTCACCTTCGCGACGGCTGGAGACGTGCATAGTTTGCGCAACAATAATGCAGGCTTTGTGGTGGCTTGAGACACGCATCGGTTCACGACGGAGGTGGGCGTCAAAGGAGGCCAAAAGTGGGTGGAGGCAGAGATTAGGGTGAGGGTAAAAATTAGGTTTAGGGTTGGGTTTAAGGGTTGTAATTGTGTTTAGGGGTTAGAGTTGGTTTAGGGTTACAGTTAGGTGTAGGAGTTAGGGTCAAGGTTAAGGTTGAGTTTAAGGATTACGTGTAGGATAATATTTTAAAAATTTAGAAAGGTGTTAAAGGGATTTTGTTTTCTTTTCAACATAAAATTTAAAAGATTTTAACCGAGTTTAGTGAAGTGAAAACATAAAATAGTTAGGGCATTACACGTGCTAAAAAGAAATTTAAGGTATAATTATGTGAAAATGGTTGATACTTAAGTATTGAAAACTGTCATTCTCCCTCATATATATGTTGTTAATTAAATTGTGCATTATTGATGCGGTCTCGTCACGTTTACATTTCGGATAATATTTTTGCATTAGTTGACGTTTTTACCCTCGGGATTATAGGATTGTTTATCATTTTTATACTTGTATGCCTTGACGGGTTTTTGAGCTTACATGTGCAGGGAACGGGAATAAGGACTCATCAGAGCATTCTAGGCTATGCAACGGGCACCCTAACGACCTATTGCCCTAACCGTTACCTGAGGATCTATAGACAACTCGAAGAGCTGGCCACTGCCAGATTTGACGGGTCTCTCAACGGCCCGTCACACATCTCGCCAGCACTGGAGTTAGTTGAGCCGAGAAGAATTGGCCACGGGCTGGTGTAACGGGCACCTCAAAGACCCGTTACTCAGCCCGTCAAGGGCGTCGCGACAACAGCTAATATAAAAGGGTTTTTCGTTGATGAAAAACCCAATTGAGCTACCAGAGTCAGATAGAGAACGACTCCAGCTTACCAGAGGCGATCAGGGAGACTTCAAGAGGCATCAAGTATCAACCAGAACCAAAACTACTAGACTGATTTCATGATCTTCGACCCGGAGGGGTTTGGGGTTTTAGATTTCTATCTCATACTTTCGTATTCTGAATTGTATTTGAATACTTTTATGGTTAGCACTATGATTATGGGCTAAAATCCCATAATCATGGGTGCTAGGTCATTCACTATGGATTCCTTATACTTTTGATTTATTGAATGATTTGGATTGCTTGCATGATATGTTTATGGTGATTGATCGTTGAATGCTTATGTCGAGAGGCTTAGGTGATTTATCTTGAGTTGTGATTCCGAGCTCGAGAGGGTCGGTGGATAACGGACCTAGCCATAACCAAGGGGTTTATTCTTAAACCCCGATCCCGTGATAGTGATTTTATCTGAGTGGAATTACCTCGAGGTCGAGAGGTCCGAGAATAATTCCACTCAAGGCTTGATTCGCTATGAGAGTAGGAATTGACACATATGGAGACTTAGGATTATCATGCTTGCATATCGATTCATTCATGATATTAATTGAGTAAGAATCTCTAGTTGACCCAGTGATGTCCGGGAAGTCGACGCTGCTTTCGAGTGCACCGCCCTACACGCACCCCTTTACGTCTACCTTCCCTGACTAACGCGCATCAAAACGCAGTCGTCTATTAATCAAGTAAATTTGTAAGTTTCCGGCTTTACCGGGTCGAACTCTCGGGGACCAAATTGTGGGTTTCATAATTGGGCGTTTCGTGCTTTCGTTCCCAACCCAACTCGAAAAAGTAAATTACACGAGAAGGAGAGATTTTTAAACTATACTAAGCACACAACTACAACTACACTACAACTAATGCAAGAAAGTAAATGTGGGGCAGATGGTAGATGGTTGGTTGGAAGTTAAGGATTCGAGAACTGAAGGAACTAAACAACATGATCAAGACTATCAAACAATCAAACAAGATATTCACTCATCAACATACAATCAATCAATCAATTTATCACATGCAAATTGGACCTATGTCTTGAATACCAACCCGTCTCTCAACATTGGGAACGGTCTAATCTCGGGTGATCGACCCTCTCGGGATGTTATTACCTACCCTCAACCCCATTAAACCCCACAATCTCGAGCCAAGATGTGGGCGCCAGGCGCCGACACCTCGGTTCTACTTGTATCCGCTCACAAACTTTCCTCTTAGACAAGCTCATGAGCTAAAACAAGAATAATCATGCAAGCAACTACAAGCTTTCACTAATTATCACAAGATTCATATTCAAGCATGCATAGCAAAGTAGAACACAATCTAATCATGCAACAATTAATTAATTAACCATAAATATCAAAGATAAAGT
>JAYMTP010003753.1:0-16318 GCA_036897365.1 Geranium brycei | reverse complement strand
TACCATTGTATCTGGAAAATTAAAATAAACAAGTAAAAATGTTTTTGAACTTTTTTTCTAATTTTCTCGTTGTACAAAATAAAGAATAAAATTCTGCTAGTAGTAAAAATATTTTTTTTTAAATTCTTTTTTATAAAAAAAATTAACAAATAAAAATTTATTTTTAAACATCGTTTTTTTATTTTTATTAACTTTTATAAATAAATTTTTGTTCAAAAAATTAATACTAAAATATTTTTTTATTCTTTGTTTTGTAAAAAAATTAGAAAAAAAAGTTCATAATTATTTTTATTTATTTATTTTAATTTTTTTAATGCAATGGTATTTTCGTTATTTCACAAAAATGTTAACAGAATTTTAAAAAGAGTTAACGAAAAAGGGTAACGTGAGAATTATTGATACTTAGGGGACCTCTCAGATTGATTTTATACTTAAGGGGGTTCATGCGAGACTCGCGTATAATTAAGGGGTTATCTGGAATTTTTCCTAATTTTTTTTAACTCACGACCTCTTAAATGAAATACCAAACACTTACTATTGAACAGGTCATTTTCGCTCACACAATTTGTCATTTTTTTGTTCCATCCACCAACAATGTTAAAAAAATTTGATTTTTATTTATTTTAAATACTTTTTCAGAAATGACAAAAACACCTTCCCCTCATTTAAACAACTCTGAATATGTAGTTTGAAAAAACTTGTTTACTTTGGCAATTTCAGCCACTGTTCATGTCGTGGGCTTGCTTCTTCTCCAGTGATTTCACAATGTCTTTAGCAGTTTTGAGTGGATTCTTGGTGATTAAGGGTGTAAGGAGGCAAGGGGAAGCTTACTCATCCCTTTTTAGCGGTTTTGAAGCTTCACAACTATTCATCCGATATCTTCAAGCTCGTCTTGAATCCTGTTTCACCTGGTTTTTGGTTGGGTTCTTGGTGATTGAAGGTGCAAGGAGGCAAGGGGAAGTTGTTTAATCCCTTTTTGGTCGTTTTTGAAGCTTCGTCACTGTTCATCCAAGACCAAGCTGTTTTTGCTTCGATCATCTTCTCCAACGATAGCGAGCGGCGAGGGTGGTGTTGTGTTAGAAAGGAAGAAGGTTAAATAGGTGAAGAGGGGTCTCGGGGTTTTGGATGAGTTCTGGATTCTCGAATACCAGATTTTGGGGTTTTTTCTTCTGGAGTTCAGAGAGCTATGTTTTATTCTTTATGGCAAAACTCTCAGTCCCTGTTTTATTGAGGGTCAACGCATGTTTTTTGGGTTCATTCCCTCTGTTCTGGCTTGGCGCAGAGTTGTTTCGCACTAAATGACATCTATTAGAAAATTTGAAAGATAACATAAGATATTTTAGTCTTTTAATAACAAAATTAACTTTGTTAGTGCCGAGACAAAAAAAATAACAAATCGGATGAATGAAAATGGCAAATCAAAGTTACCCTTAATTCAAAACAAAAATATAAAGTCAAAGTACCTGCGAATTTTTCAATATTCCAAGCGAAAAGATATAAACTCTCCACTGCTACTCCGACGACGGGGGCTCCCTGTGACGACCCATAGAATCTACTCCGTCAACCTCCATTAGGTGACAAACCCTAATTTCTTATCTCTTCCTATTTTTCCCCAATTCTCAAATCCAGAGCCTCTATCTCAGATAGTATATGCACAATTTTGCCCTAGCTATTTGATCAGTTCGGCTCCTTACCGTCAACCGGGTTTGATTCCAATTTTTCTTCGATCAATCTCGGGTAATTCAATTTTATTTGACTCCGATTTTCACTATATGTAAAGTTTCCCCCTTTTGCATGTGTTATTAATTTTCCACGCAAATTGCTGTCTGGGCATATCCCATGTCTCATATTTATAGAAAAAGGTTTGCTACTGGAACATATTATGGGTTGTGGGTATCTAGTAATTGGTAATCTGGGACCCTAGAGTATTAGTTTTGTTGTTTAGGACCATAGAAAGCAAAATTGTACAATCAATGTATGAGCATTTGCATGTGTATTGATATTAAATTTCACACTAACTAATATAAGACACTAGAATCAGATTTAATGTAAGTATTTTTGTGTATTTCTGTAATTTGCTGCCTCTTGCATGTTGGAAAAAGCAAACTAAATGGGCAGATTGCAGGTATATTTCTTTTGTTGAATTGTGATGAATTATATCATGTAAGCTGGGCTTGTTTTGCAGTATGGTTGGAGGTAATTGTTAGAAGGTAGTGGGTTAAACCATGGGCAGCACTGAGATGGATAAACCGGCTAAGAAGGATGAGCATGAGACGAAGACGACTCCACCCACCACACAGGTGTGCATTAGACAAATTTATTTATCATTGACGGCATCGTCCAGAAATTATATTCAAATAGTAGACTTAGAACTTATATATCTAGTATGCATTTTTTCAGGAACAGTCTTCAAATACCAGCACTGGTGCAGTTAATTCAGATTGGCCAGGGTTTCAGGTTATATAGAATAACAAACAGTAATTGTTTTTACTATATGTTCAGAGAAACTCTCAATTTGTATGTGATGTCATATGCATGTTTTCTTTTCTTTTCTGAACAGGCTTATTCTCCTATGCCTCCACATGGGTTTTTGGCGTCAAGTCCCCAAGCTCATCCATATATGTGGGGTGTTCAGGTATATATGTTTTATTTTCTTAGTAGTTTTCTTTTGTCAAAACTATCTTCTTCTTACCGTTTGTTCTAACAGTGGATTGTCTAAAATTGCTCACTTATTCTTGATGAATGGTTCTTCAACTTATTTTCTTTAATGTGGAGCAAGCCCCAAAAAGATATACCTTTTATTGCTCATACCATATCTGTTAGATAACAATGCCATAGGACTGAAAATATGTTGAGTAGTAGTTTTTGTATGTTCCTAGAAGTATGAATTTATGACTAGATACTCATGGGATTCAAACACAAGAAGGCAAGAAACTGATTTGGAAAGTAGTTTCTTGAAGTAAGTAAATATTGTATGGTGAGTCGGTTAACATACGAATGTGTTTCTGTACACAAACCTTTTGATGGTTCTACTTACCATCTGAGGTTAGATTGGGTTAGTATGTGCTATTTGAATCTTTCTTGGCGATGCATGTCAATTTGGGTGTGGGTTCAGGTTCTTCTGCAAACAGTCCCTGAAATCAAAACGGTATCTCCAATTCTTTGCAATTGTAACCTCCTGGGTTGGGATAGGATATCGGCCTCACTCCCTCAGATTCATCTACAAATTTTGCTCCATGGTTCTGCAGGAGGGATATATGACTCCTCTAATGTGGATGACTGTGAGGCATCCCCGGTTCCTATGCCCATTGTTGTGGCTTTAAACTCTGACTCCAAAACTGGTCCTCCAGAGGAAGTGTGCAGTGAGAATGAGTCTTCCTTGGGTCCCCTTCCCATAGCCACAGCGACATCCCATTTCCACAACGACACTCTTTAGGACAATTCGATGTAGCCTCTCGGCCAACAAGACCAAAACAAGAACTAGACTTAAACACCCCCGCTAGTTACTTCAACCCTAGTAATCACCTTATAGTTGAGGCCACATCACATCCACTTCCTGCCTCTTTCAACTCGAGCTCCTCTCAGGTTGTTGCTCCGCAGCCGGTCCAAAAACTGAAATAGGATCTGCATTTACGACACTGACATTGGCATGGATCGAACGGTGGATATTGCATTGCGAGCGTCTAACGCTTTTATTTTAGAGCCAATCTTGTTGGGCTATCTTACTCTTGCCTTCTTGTATCTCCTATGTTTTTTCCCTTTGTATTGTTTAAGACTTGGTTTAGAGATCCTACCCCGGGACCCCCTTTTTTGCTTTCAAAAAATTTGTTATTGCTGATAAAAAACATAATAACGTTGAATACTTTACTTTTATGCATGTTTAATTACAGCATATGATGCCTCCATATGGTGCCCCACCACATCCTTATGTTGCGATGTATCCACATGGTGGTGTATATGCCCATCCATCCATGCCTCCGGTATTCGCTTATTCTTGTTAAGCATTAGTTTATCCCAGGTTTTCGCTGTATTTACATTTTCTGTCATGTTTTAAACTCTGTATACCTTCTTATATTTTAGGGATCTTATCCTTTCAGTCCTTTTGCAATGCCTTCTCCAAACGGCATCGCTGAGGCTTCTGTAAGCATTCCACACAACATTTGTTGCTACTTACTGCAACATTGTATGCTTTTCACTCTGGACGTATGATGGATAGTACTATAATCTGTTTGTAGGGTAATACTCCTGGAAGTGCGGATGCTGAGGGTAAGCCATCTGAGGTGAAGGAAAAATTGCCCATCAAAAGATCAAAAGGAAGTTTGGGAAGTTTAAATATGATTACAGGAAAAAATAACGAAGCTGGCAAAGCATCAGGAGCATCTGCAAATGGCCTGTATCCTAAAAGGTAAGGGTGGATGGAGGCATTTCCTGAATAATTTTCTGCTGTAGTGCTGTTTAAGACCTTTATAGTACCCCCAATGTAATTTATATCTTGCATTGGCTGCAACTATTGCTAAATACAATGAATCCAAGAAAAAGCTAGCTGATTTATGGTTGTGCATTATCACCCCAGAGAATTGACCAAGTTCACATTTTCTTGCTTATAAGGTTAAAAATGCGTATGTCTCTTAATTCTACATAGAATTACTTTTAAGTATCTTCTGTAACATTCAATTAACCTGGGTATGTAGTGCTGAGAGTGGCAGTGAAGATTCAAGTGAAGGAAGCGATGCTAATTCTCAAAATGTAAGTCGTTTATTAATTTTATTGATCCGTATAGGTGGATTAATATTTAATTATCATGCTTTCCTTTTCCATTTACATCTCACTTTGCCATAAATTGTGTGCCCTATTTATTCAATTTCTTAAATTATATATAAACTAGTTGGTTTATTCATGTTAGAATCATGAGCTTTGTCATGTTGTAATCTGTCATTTCTGTTAAGAAGGCTAATGTTTTATTTGAATTATCTTAGGTGTCATATATTACTTTATCTTTGAGGCCTTCTCCTACAGTTTGGTTAATTTATAGATTCGTTAATATATTGAAAACAAGCTCTCTCTATGATCACCATGTCACTGGAACAATATATGAATACTGTGGCACAAGGCACATTGTGGTGTAGGGTCCTCGCCTTGCGCTTCCCAAGGCACGATGCCTCTCAGACATTTCCCGCACCTTATGTGGAGGCCAGCAAAGCACAAGTAAAGCATGGCACGTGTAAAATAGGGTTATCTCGAGCCTATATATTTTAGATAAAAGAAAAAATGTTATTATCTCAGACAAGCCTTTAAGGGTTATAAAATGAAGAAAAGATAAAAGGATCCCCGTTCCGAATTCTTCTTCTCACGCACAACCTAACTCCATATTTAGATTTTATTAGAATTATTTACTTGATTTTGATTGGTTGTGCCATACTTTTCTTCATTTGTACTTCTAGCACGAGCATGGTGATCGTTAGAGCTATTAGTTTTATGCTTTGAGTCATTTGGTTCCAGTTGTCTTTTAAATAAAATTGCAATATATATTTTTATGTCCTCACCGTTTTGTACCTCATTTTCAAAAGAATTGTGCCTCGCGCCATCGCTTTTGGGACCAGAAGAAGGTTCTCCCTCTGTAACTTGCTCCACTAATAACACTGCTAAGGAAGTCCGTTCATATCGTTTTTCACTCAGTGATCTCTAAGATTGTGTTTGAACATATCTAGCAGGATCAGTTAAAATATGCTACTTATTTTATTAGAAACCTAGGCATGTTTAAAGCTTGGACACACAGACATCGACAGTAATTAGACATGACCATTATTTTCCCAGACTTCCTTTTCTGTACATCCGTTCTAATCTGCGCGCAAATCACTTGACCTAGAGCCTAGAGGTATAACATCTGTGTGTTATGTGCAGGACTCACAGGGAAAGTCGGGGTCAAGGCAAGATTCTATGGAAGGTTTAATTGTCTTACATTTCTTGCTCGTGTAGTCATTGCATTAATTGATGATTTGCAACAGTAGAATTTTTACATGATACCTTTTCTACAGCCGAGCCATCTCAGAATGGCAGTTCCTTGCATGGCTCTCAAAATGGAGGGTCAACTGCGCCTCATACCATGGTCAATCAAATGGCCACCGTGTCAATGTTAGCTGCTGGTGCTCCCGGAGCTGTCCCTGGTCCTACGACAAACTTAAACATTGGGATGGATTATTGGGGTTCTCCAACTTCCAGCATTCCCGCACTTCAAGGGAAAGTTGCTTCTGCTCCAGTTACAGGACTTGTCGTTGCAGGAGCACAGGATAGTGTGCAGTCCCAACTTTGGATGCAGGTTATCATTAAGGCCCATGAATGAACTTCATTTGTCTTTCACGTTCCCTGATTTTCTTAATTCTAAGTTTCAACCCATTTAAATTAGTTCAGTCCCAGATGTCTTTCATGTTCCCAACTTTATTTTTTTTCTCACTCACAGATAAGGACTAAATATCTATTTAACATTTGACTACGAGACATTTGATCCATAGCTGGATGTTGAACCAGTGTTTAGTTCTTACAGTATTTTAATTCTCGCACCAAATAGTTACCAATAAGGCTCTTTCTTTATTCTTGTTTTTCCGTGATTTCCTTTTCTTAAAAATCTTGCTAAATAGCTGCATGTCTATGTGGTGTGGTAGCGAGAGAAAGTGTAGGAGGGGTTTTCTTCTCAAGTTGTCACCCTTTTGTTTTGTGTCTAACCATGACCTAATTCAGTTAGCTTCATTGTTGTTTTCCAGCTAAAACTTATTATTCCTTGTTTTCTTCTGTTTTAATTTTACATCTCTTTAGTTATTTTTTTTTATTGAACCTGCAAACTAAGTTGTGAATATCCAGGACGAGAGAGAGCTTAAAAGACAGAGGAGGAAGCAATCCAATAGAGAATCTGCTCGACGGTCAAGGTTACGTAAACAGGTTATGACCATTCTGTTACTAGTTTGTGCTTAAACCGTATGACCTGCTTTTCCTATAAACTTACTGGGATAATGTGCGCATAACCGAGTCAGGCTGAATGTGACGAACTTGCCCAGCGCGCAGAAGTTCTAAAAGAAGAAAATGCGACACTTAGATCACAAGTAAACCGAATCAGGAGTGAGTATGAGCAGCTCCTTTCAGAGAATAGCTCCCTCAAGGTAATGTCTAAATTAGGTGTAAAGTTAGTGGAGTTGATCTGTTGATGTGTTTCTGAACAAAAAAAATGATTCACGCAGGAGAGGCTGGGGGAGGTTGAAGATCCGAAGCGACATGTGAACAATGATCCTCAACAGAATGATCTTGTTTCGGGCCGCTGATTCAAATTTTACAATAATCTAACCGACATGTAGTTGTTATGTTAAAAAAAAGCTGACCATTAGGATCTGTATTTCATATGTAATGTGATGTGATTTGGGGTGTGAAAAGCAGGTATCTGTTTGTACAAGGAAAGGAGCAACACAACACTTATCATTTGGCTTGTCATCTCCATCAATATTCATGTATTTAAATAATTATCTTTTTGCTCCTCCGCCCATTTCAATTCCTCCATGGATTAATATTGGTTGTGAAGAATTCAAGAGATGGTGCTACAAGACCTATAGAAATATTATTATTCCATGGTGGATAAGTATACTTATTTTGACGTATAATCCAAATTAAAATATATCTGCTCCAAAGACTAAAACTACATTAGACGACGTACAAACCATTTTACTCGGAAAAAACAATACTCTTCTTCTAGATGCTTACAAGTCCATATTTAATTGCTTGACTTGTATGATCTGTCCCTCACACCAACTATGGAGTTTGATATAAGACTCCAAAGGAAGGGTCAAAGTTGGATACGGTCCAAGCACGTAAATTATCCTCTTTGATTTCTAACATCAGCTAATGCATATAATTATAGAACTTTGTGGAAATAAAATCACAATCCAAGAACTCCTACTGAAATGGCGCAAACTTGTTACCTTTACTGTTTGGTGTTCTTGTTCCATCTTCAGATAATTTTATGTGGTAACAAGGTCAGAGCACTTGATGCCAATACCGATAGAGAAGCTCTCCTATCATTTAGCAGCCTATTGTCTGATCCTCAGGGAGCCCTCAGGGGATGGAACTCGTCTTCCCCTCACTGTACTTGGTTCGGGGTCACCTGCTCCAACATGCGAGTTCTATCGCTTAGACTTCGACGCCTAGGCCTCTCGGGGACTATGCCGCCTCACCTCTCCAATCTCTCTTCTCTCCAAGTGCTTGATCTCCGCGACAATGGCTTGTATGGCGCCCTTCCCTTGGAGCTTGGCGGGCTCTCTTCCCTTCGGAGCATTGCTCTTGGTGGAAACTCTTTCAATGGTACACTTCCCATTAGTTTATCTTATTGCTATAATCTTGAAAACATCACTTTAGAGTGGAACAAGCTTACAGGTAACATTCCTTACCAATTAGGCCTTTTGCCTAGGCTTAAGCTTTTTGATGTGTCTGTAAATAATCTTACCGGTGGAATCCCAGCTTCTTTCGGAAATCTTTCGCTTCTTTCAACTCTTGCCTTAGCTCAAAACCAATTATCTGGTGAAATTCCGAGCGAGTTGGGGAATTTGCAAAATTTATCATTCCTTCAACTATCGGAAAACGAGCTTATGGGGGAAATCCCTTGGTCGTTGTACAATATTTCTTCGTTGGTGTATCTGTCTCTTACGGGAAACGCCCTATCCGGTGCCCTTCCAAGCCATATGGGTAGTGACCTTCCTAATTTAAGGGAAGTCTATTTGGCTCATAACAAGCTAGAAGGGCCATTGCCCATTTCTCTGTTCTCCAATGACAGATCACAAATTCAAAATATAGACTTCTCTTCCAATGCTTTTCAAGGGCCTCTTCCTTTGCTCGGTAACCTCTCAAACCTTGTTTTCTTGCACCTTGGTTACAACAATTTGTCTTCCATGACACAGCTCAATGGTCTTGTCATGCACTCACTCACAAACTGCACCCACTTGGAGAAGATTTTCCTCAACTCCAACCAGCTAGCTGGCGATTTCCCGACTTCTGTTGCCAATCTCTCTGCTGGCTTGCTAGAGTTTTGCATCGACCACAACATGTTTACAGGAACCTTTCCTCGAGGTTTGGACAGTTATCAGAACCTGACAGCCTTGGCGATCCAGAAAAACATGTTCACGGGAACCTTTCCTAGTACACTAGGAAAGCTCCGGAAGATACAGAAGCTTACATTGCAAGAAAACATGTTTTCAGGAGAAATTCCCGATATGTTTGAGAAGTTTACACAATTGTATCTGCTCACAATGGGTGGCAACCAGTTCTCAGGCAGAATTCCCCCGAGTCTAGCGAAATGCGAAAGCCTATTGACACTAGACCTGCCTGGTAACAACCTGAATGGGGGCATCCCGAAAGAGATCTTCGGACTCTCCAGTCTGATAAATCTTCAACTGGCAAGAAACAACTTGACCGGTACCCTTCCCGATGAAGTTGGCAATTTGAAGCAACTTGAGACCATGAATCTTCAAGACAACCAGTTGTTCGGAAACATTCCCTCAAGCATTGGAGGCTGCACGAGTTTGCGCATTCTCAACATGGCGAGAAACAGACTAAATGGGTCAATACCGATTTCTTTCAAAGATTTGAAAGCGCTGGAGAGCTTGGATCTTTCCTCTAATAGTCTCTCCGGCCCGATCCTTAAAGAATTTGGAAATCTCACCACGCTCAACTACTTAAACTTGTCGTTGAATAAGTTGGAGGGAGAAGTACCAGGATATGGCGTGTTCTTGACCCTCACATCCGATTCTTTAGAAGGAAATGATAAGGTTTGCTCAACTGACAAAGATACATCAAGAAAGCTAGGGATTGCTGCGTGCGACACCAAAAAGAAGATGGATTCTAATTTGCTTGTCAAGATTCTTGTTCCACTATGTACCTTGATTGTGTTAGTTTTGGTAGGATCCTTCTCCTACTTAATCTGGTCAGTGAAAAGGCGAAGAAAGGAGGAGCCAAGAGACCTGGAAGATACATCATCTCTAGCAACTTCTAATATCGCATTGCCAAAGATATCGTATTCTGAGCTCAGGCTTGCAACAAATGCGTTTGCCGAAGCAAATCTGATCGGGAAGGGTGCGTTTGGATCGGTCTATAAAGCAGTATTAACAAAAGAGGGTGATGCCACCATAACTGTTGCTGTGAAGGTTCTTGACTTGTTGGGGCAGAGCAAAGCTTCAAAGAGTTTTGATGCGGAGTGCCAAGCATTGAGGAATGTGAGGCACAGGAACCTTGTGAAGGTGTTGACATCCTGCTCCAGCACAGACCGGTCGGGAGGGGAATTCAAGGCTTTGGTTATGGAGTTGATGAGTAACGGTAACTTGGACAAATGGTTGTACGAGTCGTGTGATCTGAATGTGTGGCAGAGGCTAGACATTGCCATAGACGTGGCTTCGGCCATAGATTACCTTCACCATGGATGTGATCCGCCGGTTGTGCATTGCGATTTGAAACCGGGGAATGTGCTTCTTGACGATGACATGACCGCTCACGTTGGAGATTTTGGACTTGCAAGGTTCCTAACAGAAAACGAAATGCAGAAAGGAAGTAGCACTGCTGGACTCAAAGGCTCTATTGGTTACATTCCTCCAGGTACCGACCTTATTTATGTATGCACTCTTTCTCTATTTCTACATAGATTTACATTATTCCCTAAATCAGATCCCCAATAATATATTATCTATTATATTTTCCACCTATACTTTGTATTAGAAACAATATTTGTCTACTGAGTGCAATATTATTAAAAAAGATGAAGAGGAAAAGTAGATTCTGAAAAAAGAACCAACAAACCCGACAATAGAAAGCAAAAACGAGTAAAGAGAGCCTGCAAAGGCAAGAAACAAAAGAACAAAGACAAAAAGAAATAAGATAAAAAGGTCAATAGATAACTAGTGGGAGTTCATGACCGCGGCAAGGTCCCGATCATTCTCCTCATTTTGAAGTTGGAACTAGCGGATCATGTCCTTATCAATAGCTCCTCCCCGAACAGTGAAACCCAAGTCAAAAGATATAAGTTACTCCGTATTTATTGAGAATAATAAGAAATCTTAATACACAATCTAAACTTTAACGAGCTAATTCTAATGGGTCTACCAATACTTTTAGCACTTACTCTTAACACCCTCTCACATAGAGGTTGAGTTTGCGATATGATTTACATATTTTCAACGTGCCCAAATCAATATTAATTAGTAGTGAATGAGAGCAAGTAAATCATTTTGATTTCGTTGATGTGATTTTCATGAATAAAATATGTGTTGGATGTGAATCCCTAAACATTACAAAATATTTTGATAAATGGTAACTAATATGTTGTTGATTTGTGGCATATAGAGTATGGAGTGAGTGGGAAAGTTTCAACAAGCGGGGATGTGTACAGTTTTGGGATTTTGGTGCTTGAAATGTTTATAGCAAAGAAGCCTACAGATGAAATTTTCAAAGATGGTTCGAGTTTGATCGAATTTGCATCTGCAGCAATAACAAGTGACACTAGTACTAGTAACATTGTGGATCCCGCACTTTTCCGATCAATAAGTTGTGACAACATGAGCAACATTTTGGAGGATTGTGTAGAGGCAGTTATGAGAGTTGGATTGTGTTGTGCATCTCATTCCCCTAAAGAGCGTTTGTCCATCAGAGAAGCCTTGACGCTCTTGAATGCAATCAGAAAACGGACCAACCCAAATAAGGTTCAGTAATAAAATAGCTTGCTTCTATGTGAAAGAAAAGTCCCGAGGGATCCTGATGTTGTTTAGTTCAGCAATAGTGTGTCTCTTTTAACTCATTTGAATGAAACATCTTTCATTCTTATTTTATTTATTTATTTGTTGGTTGTTAATTTGATTCATATTGTTTGCTTTTGATGTGGTCGCATCACGGTTACATTTCGGTTAATATTTCCCGCGTTAGTTGATGACTTTACCCTTGAGAATGTAGTTTTAGTGATATTATCCACCTTTATGCTTTCACGGGGTTTCGGAGCTCACATGTGCAGGAAAAGAGAGAAAAAGGAGCCAGAGGAGCAATCTGGGCTAGGTAACAACCCGTTACCTTAGCCGTCACATGAAGTCTTGGAGCAACTGGGAGAAGGTAGACACAACCTATGTCAACGGGCTACATAACGGCCTGTCACGAAGGCCGTTATGACCAAAAACAGGCCCGTTATCTTAACAGTTAACCCTGAAGACGAAGCCTGATGAAGTCAAAGCCACGGGTTGGCGTGACGAGCCCATCAACGACTCGTCACCCACCCCGTCACCACTCAAGGCATAAGAGCCCAAAGAAACTGACTACAGGTTGGTGTAACGGGCACCTTAACGACTGGTTACCCAGCCCGTTAACGTTACGATTCCATCAATTATAAAAGGGGTCGGACGATTTTTTGGAAGCAGAACACATACTTTCCCAAAGCGATTTTGGAGACTTCGAGAGGAGTTTCATTACTGTTGAAGGCTAATCAAGGTGTAAGGATCAATTGAGTATCAAGCAACGTTAGAGACCATAAGTAATCAGGAAATCTCTATGATCTTCAACCCTAGCGGGTTTAGGGTTCCTGAGTTCTTTCTTCTTAATTCTTGCCTTGGATTGAACTTGAATACTTTTATTGTTAACACCATGATTATGGACTAAATCCCCGTAATCATGGGTGCTAGATCTTTTGTCATGGATTTTTAGACTTCGATTAAATGAGTGAATTATTATTGCATGCCTGGCTATTAATATGGTATTGTAATGTTGATTGATTGTGTTGAGAAACATATGATATTTATTGGAATTGTGTTGCCGAGTTCGAGAGGGACGGTGGACAACGGACTTAGCCGTATTCAAGGGGTTCCATATGTAAAACCCTATCCCATGATTGTCAGTTTTATCTGAGTGAAATTACCTCGGGTACGAGAGGTTTGAGAATCATCCCAGTTATATTCTTCCTAATTTATATTTTTGGACTGATCATCCCAATTTTTTGGAAGCCAACTCTGACCGATCATGTTAATCGGGATCCGTGGGCCGCTGTCTACGGAGCCAACAAGTTTTAAATATTTGTTACTAGCAACAAATCTTTGCTTATGTTATGCTGACGCGTTAAATTTTTGTTACTAGCAACAAGTTTTAGTTCATGTTACCGGCAACAAAGACCGAATGCTTGCTCTCACCATATTAACTTTCTTGTTGGTTTATGCAATCAATTTGTAGAGTGCTCTAACTACTGCATAGGCTGATTTACCTCCCACCCACCCCATCAGTTGGGTCTTGCTCTTACTTTCTGTCTTCTACTATGAGATTATGAACTCGCCTGAAAGGTATACAGTTTCATACTGGTTTGTGTATTTAATGTAAATAAGTCAGTTTGTTTCTAACCTTTTGACAATTTAATTATAGGGCAAAGCAATCTTTTGATAAAGCTATTTAACCCGAGTGAAGAATCTTACAAGGATAGCACTTTGATCATGCAACTGTTAAGAAACAACCTCACTTTGTGGACTTGCGACATTCTAGAAGATGGGGGTAAGTTATAGAAGTCGGCTATGTCCTGTAAATTATTTCTTCTTTCAAGCCATTTAAGCTATTAGCATGTTCTTCTTTTGCTTCAGAAGACCAGTGGATAGAAATTTCTAAGGGTAGTGGTGGTGAAGATATAGAGGCCAGTGCATCCAGCCATTTTTATGACTAACTTCCTAAAAGGCTAAATGGTCATTGAACTATAAACAAATGATCTATTCGAAATATGTCAGTCAGTTTAATAACCTGGGCAAAAAAAGCAAACAATTGGTGGACTCTATTAAGTCGAGAGACCAAATTAGCATATTTTTAACTCTGAGGATTAAATTGGTCATCTCCTAGGTACCGTATATATAGGTGCCATTCTGTAATATATTGATTTAGATGTTCTTGTTTTGTTTACTTATTGAACACTTGTAACTATCAGAAAATGACCAATGTAGTCCCGTAATTTAATCGATTTTAGCCCCTTTGCAAGTTGATGGACTTTTACAAGTTTGGGAACAAAATTGGTGGCCTTGTGCAAGTTGGGGGAGGGAGACCAGATTGACAATTATTTTAATTTGAGGACTAAATTGGTAGTTTTCTGATAGTTTAGGTACCCATTTAGGAAGCTATTCCCGCATTTCATAATAATATATTTGTTTGGATATTCTTATTTTATTGATTCATGGAACTCTACTCGCAACTTCTGTTCAGTGAGGCTGAGGATACCATACCAGCAGGTTGATAGAAGAAAGTGTATTGTGTTTTTAAGATTATGTTTCAGTTTTCTCCCTCATAAGTCTGTTGTTATTTAATTTATGATCGATCTCATACCTCAAAGGGAGTGATTGCTTAATTCTCCATGAATACTCTTTGGCGTTGATTTCTTCCATGTTTGATAAATTGGTCTTAGTTTAATCAATATGCTTGGGATAAGTAACGTTGATGAATTGTGTTCCTCATACTTTAGCTCACTACAATTTTGTAAGGTGCAAGTTTCTTTATAGTTGTTTCCCCCATAACTTTTCATGAACACAATTGCTGCAATCGAACTACTTTGTAATTTATGATTCTAAATACTTGGAAATAAAAAAATTATTGATAATAGTCACATTTTATTTGATAGAACTAGGTTTGTGTAAAAGCTGAGACGGAGGCGCCTCTAGAAGCTGATACGGAGACAGCGGCGTTAATATCTCCAGAATCAACTCTCTGTGGACACCGACCCATTTGTGGAGGAGGTACTTGAGCTGAGATTTAGAGGGATTTGGGGTTTATTGGGTTCTTCTGGTGTAGGGTCAATTTTGGTGTGTTGGTAAATTTCTTTGTAAATGAGGTTTTGCTTAGCTGCCTAAATCTGCGTTTACATAATTTTATGTTTATGGTTTGTGAAGTTGTATTGCAGGTTAAGAAATGAGAATTGTGGGTTGGTCTGATAAGTTGGACTTGTCCTTCACCTCAAGAGTGAACAATTTTACTATTAGCTTAGTAATACAAAACTAAATATTGTCTTATTATGATATAGTTTCGTTGTCAGGTATAGTTTTCTTTAGCTGGGCTCGTCCTTCACCGCAAGAGCAAAAGGCTTGCATTAACAAGTATAATGAATTTAAATATGAATTTTAATTTGTTAAGTAGCTATGAAGAACTTGAAAGTTTAAGTGTGAGTAATTGAGTTCTAAATATTAATGCTTGACGTAAAATTCTAGAATAATGCTTAATATAACATATCAGTTCTTAATTCAGCATGACATTTATTAACACGTCCATATTAAAACAGTCACTGCAAGCCTTAAAGAAGATATTTCAAGAATACCTTGTTTCTTGCTTGCGAGCAAGTGATCTTATAGCTGTTATCTTGTATTTGGATTTCTTCTCCACAGGCAATTTATCAGAGACTTGTGCGTTTTTTAGTTGATTATGAATGCTAATTGAGAGGAGTTTTATTTTACTTTGTCCTTCCATATATATTATGTTCCAGCGTGTGACATTATTAACTGCTGCAAATATGTGCCAAGAAGCCTTCTGATGCAGCTGACTTTGTGGTGGAAGTTCTTCTAACAATCTTCTTCCGTATCATGATTCAAAGGTAAGGTCAACATGTCGGCTCAAAAACAAAGTTAATGAATTTAATTCTGGTTTTAGTGTCTTTTTTGTCATGATGTGTTCTGTATGTAGGTGTTGGAGCATGTTCTGTTTGTTTTACTAGAATTATTGAAGCATTTACATCATATCCAGATAAACTAATTGAATGTTATCTATGGAAAGTCATTTAAAATCAGTTCAGTAACACTTGAAACCGAGAAAGGTGAGCAACTGTGAGAAATGGAATCATGTACAAGAAATTTAACCAAGTTATTATTAATATTTTCTCATCATTCGATTGTTATATATAAACTTAGAAAATAATTTCTTTGTACGGGTAATTTCGAATAATGAATCAGTGGACCAAGAGGATGAGAGGCCATTATAACGACACAATGCTTAAGCAGATGATTGGTCATTCTTAATACCATGTTCCTCCATTTGTGAGGTCTTAAAAGTAGCTAATTTATTCTTCTGTTTGTTTTAGATTTCGTAAAATCGATAGGTAGTCGTTGTTGTTATATGCACTAGGGTAATCTATATGTATATATAATAGGAAAATTCTTAAGTTGTCACGTGACATCATCTTTGAAGAGATTTCTATCATTTTATTTTTTTAATTATTTGATTTTTTTAATTTTAATTTATTGACTTTATTCTCATTAATTAAATATAACACTAAATAACAAACTAATTTAATATTAACTAGGATTTTATT
>JAYMTP010003752.1:0-16320 GCA_036897365.1 Geranium brycei | reverse complement strand
GGTCTTGGGTCTAGTTTTCCAGACCCGAGATTTGTCGGGTGAACCCAAACTCGGTCGGGTTTACCCAACCCGACCCGATAAACACCCCTACGACCAGTGTTATGGATATCCCCCATATCGGCCGATATACCGGCGATATATCAGTTTTTGCAAACTTTCCGAAATGAAACAACCGATATCAGTGAAAATACCGGTTAACCCAACAAAATTCAAATTAATTCCGGTCTAATATGGTCCAAATCAATTAATTCTGATCTACTCCAATTTAAATCAGTTAATTCCGGTCTTGTCCAATCTAATATGGTCTTATTCGGTCCACCTAATTAATTTAGGTTAATAAACAACAAAAAGTCAAACTCCCATTCACTTATTTTTTTCAGTTTTACATATGAATTTCGAGATTATTGACAAATTTGATATTAAAAATGATTAAATATCATTCATTTTTATCTTTAACAAATGATAAATATGAGTTTATATAAATTTAATTAACTAATATTACAGAACACGTTTTGTCGCGATCTCTCCGAGTTTGTCAAAATCTTTTCTCTCAGTTGGCCACAATGTATCCTCCAAAGTGACGTTGCTTCATCGCCGTCCTCCAAAGACGACGACGACCATGGCAACTCGTTGAAAATTGTAATACATGTTAGGGGTGTATCTGTCCTTTTACTTGCACACTAACAGAATTAAGCTGAGAAGTTGTGGAAAATCTATAATGTATGCATGTGACAATTTGTGTTGACTTTGTATTATGTGTAATTAGTCCAAGATTTTAAGTATAAAATTTGAATATTTGTGAAAATGTCAATGTTATTTTAAGTAATAAATGTGAAAGATATTTTACTATTTTCATGATAAACAAGTTTTATTTTTTTGAATAAAAGACAATGAAGCTCATTCACTTGTCTTTACTTTACTCTGCTATTTTGAAGCTAGCCTCGGAAAGGTACGTAGTTGTAGTAAAGAGTGAGATTTCCCCAAAAAGGACATTTTTGATCATCACTGTACCTGAATTCAAAAATGCCTTCCTGACCCACCCAAATTCCAAAAAAGTGGACTGTGCACAATTATGTTAGTTCTTGATTAATCTGAGGAGTAAAATGACTAGCATACCCTTCTTTGCCTTTCTAATTTTAAAGATACTCTCTCCTCCAAGCTTCTGCTGTTTGTTGCCTCATTCACTCTCTCTGTGTCTGTAGAGAGATTTGAGAGGTAAGAGGTATGAGACCTTGTCAATATATTCTTTTGTTTATGGGGTTTTGTGTTTTCACTTTGGAAATTTGATAAATGGAAGATTTATTTTTTATTATTGCTTATAGAGATGACACAGGTCTCATCTCCAACTAGAAGAAATATTTTCATGTTTTTCATTTCCTCTACTGTAAGATCACCATGCAAAATGATAGGGTTGAAAATGGTGTCACAAATATTGGGGGTTGAGAGTAGTTTAGGGAATAGTTGGTATGCATCACAGGTGAAACTTAATGTTTCCAGAAAGATAATATTTGAGATTATATATCTGAAAATTGTGGTTCTTAAATTTTTCTTCAATCTCCAATTTCTCAGCAACCTAGGTACAAATGAGTTTGGGTTATTTAAAAAAAATCACTTAGGAAATGAATTAAGCTTATTATATTTCACTTTCTTTCTGTTTCCTCTATTTTCATAAAAAATATATAGTGTTTATAGTTGATGATAAATACAATGATTCTTTGATTTGTTATGAATGGTAGGGGGAGGGAAAGATTTGGGTTAGAATAGAACTGTAAGAAGCATTGTTAATATTGGTAAATCTAGAACTAGAACTTGTACATTGATATGAGTTTGTGGGTTGCTCTGAACTTCATTACCTATAAGAAATTAGTGAGTAGAGAGTGTGATTGTGTGCAGCAACATAAGCTTAAAGGGGAGACAAAAGGGAAGCGTTCTAAAAATAAAAAAGGCAATGAAGGGTATGCTATGCTAAGACCTTTTACTCAAATTAACTAAAAACTAACGGAGTTATAGATGGTGCAAAAAATTTGAACTTGAGGAGGTCATGAAGCCATTTTCGAACTTAGGTGTAGTGATGTGCAAAAACATCAAATCTGGGCGTAATTATTCGTACTTAGTTTCGATACTAAAACTACTTAATTACAAAATCATCCCTATTTCAGAGTAAGCTGTGCTTAGCGTCTTGGGTAGCATGGGTAATCATGTCCTATTTGACTTGATCTGCAGATTTAACTTGTGTACACAGTGACCTATTTCAACACACAGAGTGTTTGGCTGGAAATGGCTACAAAGACTACGGCGGGACCGAAACTGCCTCAATTCTTCAAGGCTTTTATTGCCCATCGTAGCTCACTGATACTGGTACATAACCCATTACTTCTTCTCTTGATTCCCATTTTTGCTTATATTCATCTACTCTGTTACTATTTGACCCATTGGTTTGGATTTGCTGATCTTGAGGGTTTTTGTATTTTGATTTTCATGTTATTCAGTTGGGCTTGCTTGAGTTTTATGTTATTTCCTTCCATATGTGTTCATACATTTCATGGGTACTGAAAAGGTTTCAATTTTTATTTTTATTTCTATTTTCCTGTGCTGTATAAGAAAATCTACTAAATGTCAACTCTTTGCCTTTGAAGGAAATCTCACGTTCATATGTTAGGTTTCTTGAAGTCAGGAGACATAAATATGTACACTTGATAGGGCCTTCTGGGGATACTTGTAGAGTTATGTTGATTTCGAACGGTGGTAGACTGTATTTGCAGCAAGGATGGATGGAGTTTGTGAAATGCAATTCTTTACGGGATATGGATATTTTGGTTTTCAAGTACGATGGTTATAAGAATTTCAAGGTGAGAGTGTTGGATTTCCGTTCACGCATGAATCGGCTTGCATTTGATCCAAAATGCGGTCAAGGTCTCAATAACTCGGAAGAATGTAGAAGAAACGAGATGGAGGAATGAAATGGAGCGGAAGTGTCACCTCATGGTCATTTGAAGCAAGGTGAGCATAGAACGCTGTGAACTGATAATTTTATCTTTGATATCTATTTTCTGAGATATATGACCAAATAAGACAGTAACTCTTGATGCTCGAATTTTCATGTTCTTTGTTCATTTCTACTGTATTTACTGATGAGCAGTGAAGGAAGAGCCGAGAGATGCATGCAGTTTTGCCGTTTTTACCGTACTTATGAGAAAGTACCATGTTAGTTCGACGCCCGCTGTTGTAAGTCTTACCCTGCTTTCATTTTATTTGCAGTTTTTGTCATGTTTCAAATCAGTATAATTTTGTGCATAATGTATTTGAGCAATTGCTATTTTTCATCAGCTGCTTGTATCTGGTAAAAATATAAGTCAATTCATTCTCAATGAAAAGGAACAACAAAAGCTTATAGTTGATATGGGAAGTACTATTTGCCAACTTAAAAGGAAGCAAAGAAACACAAATATTTTGGGTTATTTGTGTCTTCCATAACTTTGGCGTGGCTGGTGATTTTTCACTAGCATGGTTGATGGAGCGGTTTATTCTTGCATTGATTATTACCGTCCTCTTTTTTTATTTCTTTTTTATTAATTTTATTTAAGACGCCCCTAGTGGACCTCTTCTGTTAAAACCTTGAAATATGACAATGTTGGCCATTTATAGAATGAAAACAAACAATGGAAACTTGATATTTATAGAATTGGTTTCTTTTTTTTATTGTGGTTTTCGTCTTGCTTGTTAAATGTTGGAATTATGTGCTATTGAATTTAGTTATTCTTGATGCAGAGAGTACCGGCTTGGATTGTCAGGCAACACTTTTCTGGCTATGGGGCGATGATAAAAATTGTTCTTCAGAACTCTAAAGGGAACAAGCAATGGCCAGTTAACTTAAGTTTCAAGTCAGGGTCTATAACTGGTGGATGGAGTGGCTTTGTTTGTGATAACCACATTGCAGAGGGAGATACTTGCATGTTTGAACTCGTACAGAAGTTCAAAATGCTTGTGCACATTTCTCGACAGAGGGCTCCTTCACAGTCGGTATGTCCTCGAAACTTAAACTGCACCCTTCTTTTTATCATACAAAGAAAGGGCTTGCATTGTATTTTCGGTCGGTGGCAAGTCTTAGGGTTGTGCTTGCTGTTTGCGGTATTCTCTTCTCTTGCAGTGATTTTTAAAGATCATTAATATACATTGGAAAAAGGGTATATTGGGCATTTCACAATGAAAACAAACGTATTGTCAACTGTAGTTAAATGAGAGATAGGTATAGTAGTAAAATGAGATTATCTCTTTTTCATATTATGATGATCAATTTTTTGTTTGTCTTGAGCTTTATTTACCCCAAGCTTTATGTCTATCATCTTCTTATGTCTCCTGTTCAGGTAAGTGTTATTTATTGGTGACATCGTGATACCTAAGGTTTCACCCTCTCTTTTTTTTGGTGATTTTGAGTATTTATGTCGCTTCGACTTGTGCAGAATCGGTCGAAGAGGCCGGCTAATTCAGCTGAACCCGAAGAGTTCGATGCCAATAAAAGATACCTAGTCAGCAAACATGGTGATGTCATTGTTTGCCCCATTTCTAGCGGACTTCTGAATAGGCGTGCCAAGCAAGCTCATGTTTCTGATGGGGCACAAAAGGTAGCAGAAATACCCTCTCGAGGTCGTACAAAGCTGAGTAAGTACCGATAAAATTGATGATTTCGCTTTTAAAGTTCTTTACATATCTTGCACTGGTTTAGGCTTAAATCTAATCGTCTAAAAGTCCTATATCGCATTAGTTGAATGATCATGTGTGATTATATTTGTAAGTATATTTGAGAAGAGAATAATTAAAAAAATGAGCAAGAAAAACTCTCTCATCCCTTTCTCTGTCTATCAAAAGCTGAAGAGCAGAATGTGGTGAAGCCTGCAGCTAAAGAGTTTCCTTCTCGTACTGTACCTGTGAGGAAGTGCAAAGTTCAGAGTGCAAGCATTGTTGTAAGTCTCGTCCTGTCGTCTTGCTTTCATTTTATTTGCTGATTTTGTTACATTGTTTTTTATGCTGAAATGATTTTGTGCCCGGTGACACGAGCTGCTCGTATCTGATCAAAAGCTGATCTCGTACTGTACCAGTGACAAATGCTTATATAGTTAACAGGAAAGTACAATTAGTTAATATACCACGATCGCGAAGTTCAACCATTAGTGTTCAATCCCTCTTATGTGCATTATCGTGTTGATATTAGCCGTTTATCTTATAGTTGTGTTTCAATCTGTCTAAGCAAACAGTTATTTCTCTATGCGATTGGAAAAATGCAGGAAAAAGGCTCGGGGGGAGTTGACGTTAAGATTGAGCATCAAACTTATGATATGAAGAGAAAAGGCCGAAGTGAAGGGCATGGCGATGGCATGTCTGCCTCTCCCAAGCTGTACAAGAGTAGTGAAGATGATGAGATAGCAAGGCGAGTCAAAGCAGCAACAAAAAGGGTGGAGGAGGAGTTGCAGGAACAAAAAGAGAAGACCGATAAGGCTACAAGTGAAATAGCGCAGCTGAGGGAGGAAAACAGGAAGATCATGCAGATGCTGCAAGGGAAGCATTTTGGTAGAGACGTGTCTCATTGACTTGTAAGTATAGTCCAACCCTTCTCTATTATCCCTCCCAACGAGATTCGAACCCACGACCCGTGAGCTTGAAACCATTAGAGTGAGTAATATGTTTAGTTGCTCATTCAATGTCATTCTAGTTCTGTCTCTTTTTTGTGTTTAAAATATAATATGCATTGCTTTTTCATCATATAATTAGAATCTAACAACTATTTTTTCTTTGATGATGACAGGCCCTGGGATTTGTAATGCTTACATGGACAGCAAACTTGGCATAGGTTGATATTTTGGTGAATTTATGTAAGATATTGTAGAAGAGCTAGAACTGATTCCCTATTAATTTAGGAAAAATTGCAAAAACTATCGGTGAATTGTGCATCATTTGCAATTTCTATCCTTGTGTTATTTTTGTTGCAAATTCTATAGATGAACTTGTTCTTGAGCTGCAACTATGTTAAATATTTTTCCAATTACAGAATACCCTTGTGAATTTACCCTTCTTTCCCTCGCTCATCTTCTCGGGTGGGAGCTGTTTGCGCGTCGCCGGCAAGGGGGAAAGACCATCGCTCTCTTACTTCCATGACAAATTAGTGTTTCAAAACAGTGAGTGATCAAGCTTCTCAAAAGTTCACCTTCACAAAATTTTAGATTTGCAATGACAGAGGGTATTTTCGCGCAGAAGCCTATGCAGACACCAGGTAGGCACAACAACAACAACGACAATATCTCAAAACCCGTCTCTGATTCCTCACAAGTCACATCCAATCTCCGTCCACCATTTCCAGTTTTCCATCTACCGACCACCAAATCGCCCAAATCTCATCGCCTCCTCTCCCACACCATTCACAACAGTTGAGAGAGCTTAAAGTGGTGGTCGGCGCTGGTGTTTTCCCCTCACCAACGACAACAAGCATCCATTGAAGGAGAAGACGAACTTGAGAAAAGAGAAGGGTAAACTCACAAGGGTAATTTTGTAGTTACTTTAAGAGTATTTTCGTAATTGCAAAACTAATTTAACAAAGTTGCACCCCGATTTTTCATGAGGTATAGAGATTACAAAAGATGTTTTTGCAATTTTTCCATTAATTTATGATTAGTAACTAGCCCTTATCGCTTTTTAAAGCATAGATCAATAGTATACTACATTCTAGATGGTTATATGGTTCAATTTGGATGTTTGTTTGAATGTGAACTTTGAATATGTAGATTGCAAAAGCCTATATGGTACCTTTTATTTGAGATTTAACCAAATGAGCACATATCCCTCCTATGGAAACCAATATTCATCAAAACACTTTAAAAAAAATACCAATATCAAAATGCAAAAACAAAACCAAGTACAGATCTACAAATCCCTACAAGTAAAACAGCAAAACACACTTAAACCCAACATCCCAACCCAAGCTCATTTTTCCAAGAATATGATACTTTCATGATGCAAATATGGTTTACTATGTGTGCCAATGTAGTCATTCTTAGTGAATGTTGTAAAAATCTCCAACTAGTCCCCGATTAATCCTCTATAAGTTCCAATTTATCCCCTACTAATCACCAATTAGTCCCTAGAAGGCCCTCTCCGACTGACTAGTGCCTAAAACCTTTTAGAACACTGTTTCTAGGGTAAGCAAAGAACATGATCTGTAACAAAGAAGGAATTGACAACAAAGAGAGAGCACAAGGTATGAGCCCAGGTTCAGAAACGCAAGGAAAATGAGAACACTTCATTTTGCCAATTACCAATCACTCCAAATCCAGCTTTAACCACAGCAACTCCAGCAGATGGGTATGGAATCAATTATCAATATTCTCTAAACCCATTAACAAAATTGTAATCTTGATATCAAAAAACAACAATTTGTTCAACTAAACATGGCTCAAATCAGAAACCAGTGTGAAGCAATATAGAACAATAAAAAAAACAAGCTTTTAAGCACTCTAGAATTGGGAAATCATGCTTCACATCACAGGTTCATCAAAAGCCATTAAATTAGTAGATTCATAATATAGCACAAAAAGACACTAAATCAGTAAACCCCAACTTCTATATATGTCCATCACCAGAGCACAAGATCCAAAATCCACTCCAGAACAGTAAATCAAAACCCTAACAACATTAGAGACCGAAACTTTTAAGAAAAATAGGCAAAAATCTGAAGAATTGAGCAGAGACCCTAGGCGATCGATGAGGTGGCGGGGGAGCCGAGGAGAGTGGCCTGCTGCGCCTCCATCTCGTTGATCTGTGCCTCGCGATCGGTGGCGAAGATGAAGGGGACGAAGAGGACGATGCAGGTGGTTCCGGCGATCCACGCCGCCTTGCCGGTGCTGCGGAGGAGCTTCTTGGCGCCGCACGCGGTTTCGGAGACCACATCACAGAACAATGCGGGGAGGGTGAATCGGCTCGTCAAGCTGGCGTAGCCGTCGCCGACGATCCAGTTACTTCCTTTAGCCGCCATTAGAGTTCTCGATCGAGGTCGAGGTCGAGAGAGACGGAGCTAAAGAGCGTCTCTTAGGGTTTGGGTTATTTAAACTAGGGCTTATTATTATTATTAGTTTGAGAAACAAGTTTTAACAAATTCTTCAAGCCAATTTGCATGCCACGTGGCAATCATGATATGACACGTGTTGACCGTCCGGACCGGTGTAATATTTTTTTTATAGTCTTATAAATCAATGATGAGTGATTTATTTTCAAAATATTGTTAAGAGGCACATTCGGCTACGAACGACTGTAGAACGTTCGAACGTTTTACAACCGTTGGATCAGAGCAGATCTGGACGCGTGTTGTCTCAAAGTGCGACACGTGGCATAAAGGTTCTACAATGCGCACTTAAGGGTTTTACGGGACTATCACGTTCTACAACTTTGCACTACACGTTCGACATTGTTCTACAATTTTGCACTGTATGTTCTATAGAGTTCTTCAATTTTGCACAAGTCCATCATGTTCTACAACTTTGCACTACACGTTTTACATGGTACTACAATTTGTACCACATTATCTACAGTTCGGACGTTTGGACACCCAGATTTGGTTTGTAGCAAATTTCTTCTCAATATTATTATGTATAGTTTTGGCAGAGGGGTGTATAACTAAAAATCTAATCGAATTTGGAATCGAACAACCAGATAATATAGGTTGACGATTCGATTTTAGTTCTCAATTAATAGGATTTTTAATTTTAGCTCAGCTTAGGTTGATGTTCACCTATGAGAATTTAGTTAGTTCACGTTGCTACATGAGTTGAATAATGAAGGCCGATAATATGTTGAGTTTTATTGTTGCAAACTTTGTATTTTAATTTGGTTGTAATAATTAAAACTTAACGTTCGACTTTCGTTGGTATCTCTTATAATTGCAAATTTAGAGTTTGTTGGCTATAAATTGGGCTTAATTTCGCCTTCGACCTATGATTCGACTGTGAATTCGAGAAATAAACTAATTGATTCCGAGTGAATAGAAACGAAAAATTGAACCAGAGAACCAAAGTCAAAATTAAATTGACTAATATAATGATTACGAGAATGATTCAACAAAAAAAAGAACCGAAAGTTTAGTTCAGTTTGGAACCAATCAATCCGGCATGGCTCCAAAATTATGCCCTACCGCCTAATATTCAGTGCCCAGTCAAGGCCAAGTTAAGTTAGGTCAGGATGAGAAAAATCATATTGTTCTCTGTTATCATCATCTTATATTAGATGTTGGATTTTCAAACTCCACAATGTATTCACGAGTTCCGTGACAAAATCTAGATGAATCAACTAATCGACTAGTTTTACCACACTTTATTTTATTTTAAAAACCGACCAAACTATCAATGAATCTGAACAATTTAATAGTTATATATCACACATAAAACAATAAAAAAAACATAATTTATGCTTCAAAAAATGTCACTAGAAATAATGGACTTTCACTTAAGCATATTAGAGTTTATGTTCATAACAAAATTCATACCTTAAATAGAGAGAAAAAATGCAATGACTCAACTTAAGCCACAAGTTAAAGTTAAAATTAGAAATTTAAACAAAATTTGAAAAAAAAATCAAGATGAAAAATAGGGGTGACCGTTACGCCGAGCTCCACCAATGTCGCGTCGCCGACCTTTATTATATATGGCCCTCCACACGAAACAATCCAATCCACCGCCTATCGATCGATCGATCCACGACCAAAATCGAAGCGTACCCACAGAGCTTGAGATCGAACCTTACCCAGATCGACAATGTCGTGGCAGACCTACGTCGACGAGCACCTGATGTGCGACATCGAGGGCCAGCACCTCACCGCCGCCGCCATCACCGGCCTCGACGGCAGCATCTGGGCCAAGAGCTCCACCTTCCCCGACGTGAGCCCTCCGATTCTGGGCATTTTTTAATTTTATCTGTGTTTGGGGGTTTTGGGTTGGGTTCGATTTGGTTAGGGTTAGGGTTAAAGTAATGGTTTTGTGATTTCTGGGATTGAGATGTGCAGATGAAGCCTGAGGAGGTCAATGGGATTCTGAGGGATTTTGACGAGCCCGGCGCCCTTGCCCCGACTGGGTTGCACCTCGGGGGCGCCAAGTACATGGTGATCCAGGGCGAGCCTGGCGCTGTCATTCGTGGCAAGAAGGTGATTCATTTTCATTTCACCACCACCACCATCATCACCATCATCATCTATGCATTGTTTCTTGAGATGGGTTTTGATTTGATTGAAAATTTATTTGATTCCGCCTTGTGTTTGGGTCGACCTGAAGGTGTATGATGGAATTTCTCAATGGTATTGGTACTTTTTATTCGCAAACTGTGTTTGGAATTGGATTGATCGTGTCATCGTTTGATCCATCCATTGATCTATGCATTGTTTCTTGAGATGGATTTTTATGTCATTGAAAATTTATTTGATTCCGTGTTGTGTTTGGATTGACCTGAATGTGTATGATGAAATTTCTCAATGGTACTTGTCATTTGCATATTGTGTTTGGAATTGGATCAATCATGTCATCGTTTGATCCGTCTATTGTTTATGATGAACTTGAGATTTGACTTGTGGAGTGGTATATATATGATAATGTGATTGGCGGTACTTTCTTTGATTACCTTTGAGGGGGTGTGAATTTCTTGGAGTATACGTATATTGTGTTATAAATTTGTTTATTGGCATATTAGACCACTGATCTGTATCTGTTATGAATGTGATTAAGGTGTTTCAGTGCTGTAGCTCATATTTGATGGTGATATTATTTTACTACGAGGTTGATGTGATTATTATTTTATGGAAAAGAACTAACTAATCATGGTGCATTATGGTTCTTTATTTGCTTAATATATGTCCTGTAAAAATATTCTGTTCTTATACTTGCATCAATTCAAAAACTCTCTCGATGTCATCTCTATGATAATTGAGTTGTGCCAGGCTCGTGGTGATTTATTGTTTTGCCCTTGATTACTTTCATATAAAGTTCTAGATCAATTCATTGTCCCAGGCATCATTCTTAGCGAGATCCATAATTTTTCCCTCGAATGGAACTTGAACTAGACAATGTAGTGTACTCACAGTACCCATTTGTAGTTCAGAATAATGGAACCTGTATTGGTATATTCTTTGTTGTCAATGATACGATTGAGGTCACTGAGATTGGCGGACTGATTTGAATTTAATTACAAAAAGTTCCCAGCAGATTAGAGCACATGATTATGAACCACGATGTAGATGATAATGTTTTGTTTGTCATTGTTGCAGGGCCCTGGTGGAGTGACTATAAAGAAAACTGGCCAAGCATTGATTTTTGGCATCTACGATGAACCAATGACACCAGGACAGTGTAACTTGGTGGTCGAGAGGCTTGGAGACTACTTGGTCGATCAGGGCATGTAGAGGCCTCGTTCGACTTCAATGGCTTCATTCTGTTCATTCCTGTTCTGCACATTTTCATCTTCCTTCTATAGCCATTAGCAACTGAGTCACCGATGAAAAATAACGATTCGAGGAGAGAAAGAGTGACCCTTTCCATTGCCTGAGGATCATTTTTGTTGTATTTTCCTCAAATTTTCTTTATAATTCATCATCTTGTTGCTTTACTCCAACTTGAGAAGCCTGCTTAGCTTGAAGTTTTTTTTGGAATTCTCTTGACAAGAGAATAATGTCATTGGAATTCCTTGCAATTATAATTATAAATATAAATAACTTCTTTTGTTGATTATATGTCATTGCTATGATTTCTTGATTTTATGTAGTAATTTAAGTACTTAAATTTTGACCTTTGCACAAGGAATTAAGGCTTTTTTTAAGTAATAAAAAATCTCACTTGTCGTTTAATCATCCTTTAATCCCAGATTAATCTATAATTCAATTAATTTTCGATTAGTTCCCTTTGTAACAATTCAGTGAAAGCTAAACTTTATTTTGATTTATTTTATCAAGTGATAAGGATCTGTTAATCACAATATCAGTAGGTAAAAAACCTACAAATAAAAAAAACTTATTTTCATTGTTTAAAGAAATTCAGTTGTGAATTTAAGAAAAAAATATCATATATTTGGGATGATTAGGATTAGATTGGATAAAATAAGATAATTAGGGACCAAAATACACATTTTTCATCTACTTTTAACACTACTTATTCATAAACATTATTTTCAAACTTGTAAGGAAATTCTGAAGATCAAAACCAGCTTACAGCAGTTGATTTATTTATCATAACAAGAATTAGTTAAAAGTACAAATTATTAGAAGCTTACAATTTTTCATCTTTATGAGTTTTAGTAGTTACATCAAGTAATGCTTCAAGTGCATATTGTGTCAAATGTTTTTTACTCACACAAAAGTTTGCTGCCTAGCAAGTTTGAACCTTCTCTTCTATTTGCAGTTGGTCAAGTCTTTGTTGTTGCAGTCAAAGCTCCTTCGCATAGAGGAGGCGATGCACGATCGTGATCTTGTCTTGCAGCATCTTCTTCCTCGTCCTCCCCCGCTTCCCACAAGAATAGAGCATACGCCGCAAGAACATTACTGGAAAACCAGAAAAAATAAAAATCAAACATTCAATCATTTCCCAAGTTTTGGAAAATGAATTTGCTCCTATGATGTGAGTTTTCATTTACCATAAAATTAGTCAACAAAACAGTGTGTAAAATAATACCTATCTTGAGGAGCAGCTTGAATGGATCGTTCAAAGTAACACGAGGCCTTGTCTCGGTCATTATGAAGTTCCCACACCAACTTCGCGTACCGAGATATGATGTCACCATCCCCAGGATCGGCTAGCATGGCACGTGAGTAGTGCTCCTCAGCGCCTTCAAGATCTCCATTGGACTGTCAGTTGAAACGACCATTGCTGTTAGTTACACTACCCAATTTATAGAAAATATAGAAAGAAAAGAAGAGCCGGAAATCACCTGTAATATGTGAGCGTAATTTCTTAAAATCAGCGAGTGGGAAGGAAATTCGTCAACCATTTTCTTATAATAATCCTCAACATCACTGCTACCGTCAATGTTTGGTAAAGATAAATCAGCACTGCCTTTGACATGTTCACTTTGTTCGTTGGAGGTTAAGTTTCCGGGTTCGTGCACCAAGCACACTTCTTCAGTCTAATTAATCATGAAAGCCTTCAATTAGAACCTTACCAACAATTTGCAGAATAAGATTGCCCGGAACCATGATCACCTGAATGTAATTTTGTTGGTCTTCATCGTCATCATCAATTTCCCATAGGAAACGAGCATAAGCAGCAAGAATATCGCTGGAAACCAGAAGATAAATGCAAAAGTTTACAGTTGGTAGTCTGATTTTAATGATTGTAACAGGTTAATGAATACAAATTTATCTGATTTTGTTTTTGAATAAAGTGGGCGAATACAGTCATAGAGAAAGCGCTCACCTATCTTGAGGAGCAGCTCGGGCTGAACGTTCAAAGTAACATGAAGCTCTATGTTGATCATGCTGAAGTTCCCATGTCAACGTAGCGTATTGCGATAAAATCTCACCATCTTCAGGATCGGCTTCGGTAGCACGAAAGTAGTAATCCTCCGCTCTGTGAAGATCTCCTTTCGACTGCAAATATAAAGTTAGAATTGAATGAAGATCAAAACTTCGGCCAGATGATAGAGTTTGTATCGGTAGAATTAAGAAGTTGCAAGCTAAGATTCTCATCTCCTACATGTTTTTACCATGGAATAATTTATTGGATCGGGGACAACTCCATGGCTTTTACAAGCTGGTCAAAGTGACAAATTCCATTTCCTTGATTTTAAATTTATTCATAAATGGCAAGTCTAACCAATGCTAGGGCCTAACAATAGGACTGGAAAAAAACAGAATAGCAAGAGTGACTCTATGTGCAGAAATTCGTGCATAGCGATATAAACTTTGAGCTTAATCCATACATTTGTTTCCTAATTTCATTTTTTCAAGAGCTTTGCTTAGATGATCCAATCTGAAAAACAGATAAGAACGAAGAATTAAACTCACCTGTAATACTTGAGCATAATTCTTTAAAAACATTGAGTTGGATGGAAATTCATCAACCATTCTCTTATAATACTCCTCAACATCGCCACTACCATCATGGTCTGGAAAAGATATAGCAACGCCATCACTGACCAGTTCACTTGGTTCTTTTGTGGTTACGTTCTCTGGTTCCTTCACATGGTATGCTTCTTCGGTCTGATATCAGTCCTGAATGTATTAGAATCCCACCAAGAATGTGTAACACAATAATCATTCTTAGCTATTACGTATACAGCTAGGATAAAAGACAGCACCTGAATGCAATGTTTTTGCAATCTATCTTCTTCGTCATCATCTATTTCCCAAAGGAAAAGAGCATACGCAGCAAGAATGTGGCTGAAAATCAGAAACACAAGGTGAGTAAGTTTGTAGTGGGTAGTTCGACCTTTCTTGCTTGACCCAATGGTATATTGAATGCACAGTCTAAAATAAACCATGTGGAAGGTTCATATCAACCCAACTTCAATCTTCAACTTTTTCTTGAATTAGAAAGTAAATACAAAATACACTCGCCTATCATTAGGAGCAGCTTGAGCGGCACGCTCAAAGTAACTTGACGATTTACATTGATCGTGATGCCGCTCCCATGTCAATTTAGCATATTGCAATAAAATCTCTCCATCTTCAGGATCTGCTAGTGTGGCACGGAAGTAGTAATCCTCAGCTCCATCAAGATCTCCTTTAGACTGTCGGCGCAAGGTGAAATAAGGAAATATCACACTTCAATCGCACCAAAGTTTTAAAGTTTAGGTGCTACAAGAATTAGAAAAAAGATTCAGCCTACCAATTTCATATACTAAGTGGCCTTTACCATGAAATTCTTTATTTGATCAATCGGTTCCATGTTCAAAAGCTTGCCTTCCTCAAAGATGTGCTCATTTGTGAGCAGTGTTCTAAAAAATACTAGTTGGAAATGAATCGGATTAGAGGATTAAACGGACAAGTCGGGGATTTTTAGAACACTGTTTGTGAGACTATATTTAATTAGGCAACAACTAAACAATGGATAATCTATAGTCCGTTGAGACATATATGTTAAACAGATCATGTTTACAAACCTGCAATTCTAATTAAATCAATATATCCTAGTACAATTGTTAACTTGCACATAGCAATCACAGGCTAGATAAAAAAAGTTGAACCAACCTGTAATAGTCGACCATAGTTGCTTAAAAACAAAGGGTGGGAAGGAAATTCATCGACCATCCTCTTATAGTAATCCTCAGCATCATCACTCCCGTTGAAGTCAGGCAAAGTGAAATCGACGGCGGGAGGCCAACTAACAATTTCAACTTCTCCCTGAACAGTCAAGGTCTGAATCCCATTCAAACCTCCAAAGACCTCTTCCTCCTCCTCTCCCTCCATACCTTTCTCTGCAAAACTGAAACCGTCAGCTTCTACGCTCTCACCAACCGTAAAAGTCGTCTCCAACGCTTCTCTCCGGCTATCATTTCCCCGATTCCCACCTTCATCCCCACACCCACCGTCCGTATTGTAAATGCAAAAGGATGGTTCTGTTTGCAACACGGACTCCTTGTGCAAGTTCACAGACATGTTTGACTTATCACAAAAACTACAAACTAAAACCTAGTTACAAGCTAATCCTCCCAAGTCTCAGATCGGGTAAAGAACACAACTTTCTGATTAAACACAGAGAACCCAGAAGCTGAATGAGAGACCAAAACCTAAATCCACAGACTCTTCAATAGCAAGCAAAGTTGTCAACCATTACTTGCATAAGATTCTACCCCTTGAAGGTCTTGACCTGAGAGGGACCCAATAAATACATTGAAGTTTACAAATAACAATTTGTACACTCATTTTGTGACCTATAATTGCTAAGCAAGTCAATTACAAATTACTCTTCCTTCCCATCACATGTTTTATTTTCTTATGCCCCAAATCACCGTCAAAGGCCTAGTTTTTAACGCTTAGAATTCAAAGCTCGAGGAATTGAATCAAACAAACGAATATGGTCATCAAAATTTACAGATGCAAAGCTTTTTCTGGGAAAATTCAGGAGAAGTTAAACAGACCTGACCTGAGACTCTGAGAGAGGCACGAATCGACCAAGAATTGAATATGAGAGAGAGAGAGGGCAAAAAAAATCTGGGAGCTTATCGATTTTCATCGGAGAAGAGAGAGGACGCGTGTCGTGGTGGAAGAGAGATAGAAGGAAAAATAAATGATATTGGAGATGCGGGGTATCGATCCCCGTACCTCTCGCATGCTAAGCGAGCGCTCTACCATCTGAGCTACATCCC
>JAYMTP010003751.1:0-16321 GCA_036897365.1 Geranium brycei | reverse complement strand
AGGGAACAATAGAATACAATAAGGAAATATAATATTAACCCTAATATGACAATAGGTAATATATAATATAGGTAATATATAATATAATAATATATCTAACACGCCCCCGCAGTCAGAACAGGAGGAGACTGAATGCTTTGGCTGGAACAAAAGTCTTCAAAGAGAGCAGTCGGGAAGCGTTTGATGAATATGTCTGCAAACTTGAGAGATTGTGGTACATGAGGCACGTGAACTTGACCTGCAATAACTTGAGAACCATAATAGTGACCGAGATTGAGAAAAAGAAATCGAGAATTTAGAAAAGAATTTAAGGTGGTGAGAAATATAAAAAGAAAAAGCGGAAGAAGGAAGAATGACTAAAAGACAGATTGACTAATAAAGGATGATAAGAATAGATAGAAAGAAAAAGAGAGAATAAAGAAGGGGGGAAGCAACTACGTCATATAATGACGGTGCGGCAACCACGTCAGTGCGAAATAGTTTCAAGCAACTACGACGGTGCAATATTATATTTTGAAAGAAAAATTGTATTTTTTATATTGAAAGAAGAAATGAGAATATTTAGGAGATTAATAAGAGAAGCAATTAAAATGACAATAGAGCAATTATAAGGTTTTATAAGAAGAGGGGAATAGGAAGAAGAAGAAAAAATTGTGAGAATAAGAGGGAAGAGAGAAAATTTAGTTGGAGGATGTAAAGAAATGAAATTTGAAGAAGAGATTGAGAATGAGACAAAATAAGGACGAAGACAGAAGAAAAAAAAGTTTTAAATGAGCACCCATATATTGGTGGGTGAAGGAGTAAAAGGAGAAGGGAATAAAGACAAAAAGAGAAGATAACAAAGACAAAATAGAGAGGAAGTTGGAGTCAAGCATAAGACAAGAGAAGAGAGAAATATATTTTGAACAAAAAGTTGAACAAAAATTTTAGATGGAGAAGACATGGATGTTTGCGGTAGATTTGCGGAAAAAAGGGTAGAACAACAATTGCCTCGCCCACCCGTTAAATCAAAATTAACGAGTGGGCAAAGCCACACTCGAAGAAAAGTTGAATCAAAGACCGAACCTAAACCTCTGATACCATGAAAGTAAATATATTGATTGAATGATTGATGATGAAAATATATAGCATACCTCTCTATTTATAGAGAGAACATACGAAACTTTAGACTAACACATATGAAACCCTAGCCGTCATAGTTTACTAAACATGCCATAAACACATGGGCTTGGCCCTATTCTAACAATATCATATCATGTTTTGTTTGAAACACTTTGACTCTATACAAACAAAAATAGGATGAATTCGATGCAGTTTTGTGATGCTTCTACCTGTATATTGGGTCTCTATCGGTAGTGAGAATTCTTTTCATAGTGGAGTATAATATTGGTTGAATTTAGCCTATTTAGATGTGAGATAACTTTTACATTAACTAATACAAGTGTTTTTAACTTTTATAGAAAATAATGATTCGAAACTCGATTGCTTATTTAACTAACCACAATACAAGTACACATTTAGGAGGAAGAAAGTAAAATGTTTATTAAGGTGAAATACAATGATAATTTGGTGTGAATCTCACCTCAGCGTGTAAATCGTGCGAATTCATGGGAACGTGACACGTTGTGCGCATGCTGACGTGGCAGAGGAGGATATATAGCGCGGCCGCCGGAAAAATTTTCTGATCACTTTGGGTTCTCATCGCAGGTTCCATCAGCTACGTCACCAATCTACCATAACCCAAAAGATTATCACTGGAATCTCGCCCACGCGCCGCCTCCGTTGTCGACGTACATCTGCGACTTTCCAGTCACTTTGGGTTCTAACTACCAATTCCATCATCTTAAGATGTCGCCGATCTGCCAGAGCCTGGAAGCTCGTCGTTCGAATGTCTCCCACGTGCCGCCACTCGCTCATGTGCTGGACATTGCCTGCCCTTCCGTTATACCACTCTCCTGATAGGCTAACACTTTCCCATCTAGATCATAAAATGAAACTCATCCCTTTATCACATGGCGCCCCCATACTGATTTTTGTAGCTTTTACACCTCTCTTGGTTCTCACTGAAATTGCATCCCGATAAATAACTACTAATCTTGATGGTCCCACAGGAATAAATAACCCAACAACTCTTTGCCTAAGGCCCATTATCACTGGTCAGCACATGATCCATTAAAGGCCCATGACCATGAATAGTGAAGTTCCATATGGGGATGTGTGTTAGTCATCTTCACTCCGAAAGGGGTCATGATTAGATATATAAAGTTGTTGTGGACCCAATCTACATTGTTCCGAAGACGGCCCGTACCATCCCAGCCCAGCCCATCTCACATCATATCATTATAGGGACTATTTTATGGGCTATTAGTTGGGTCCATAGAATGCGATTGGATCCTTGTTGAATCGACCTCATTATTGTCAGGCCCATCTCGGTTCAGGAAAAAATTAGTCCCGAACGATTGATTCGACGCCCTGGTTAAAAGTGAAACATTTATAAATAAAATAAAAAATATATAATTAATTACATACTTAACAAGCCAGCTTGAGAACCTTGAAAATATTAGCCTCCAATTCGACTAATATTTAATTGTAATGAGGCTGAATAATGAATATAATATTTTCATTAAATTTTGGTATAATTTAAAGTCCTTTTCTAGATTTGACAGAAACCTATCTAAATTCAATGCATGGAGATTTATTATTTCATCATAAGAAATTAATCAAATAATGAAATTACCTAAACTATAAAAAGACAGTGCAAGAACTAAGAAGTTTTTATTTTAAAATTTGTATTTAATTAGAAACTCCATGTCACTTGACACTTAAAAGAAGAAAAAAAAGAACCTTTTTAGGGCATGCATGAATCATAATTGGAAGGGAATCTCCACCACAGATATGATGAAGGGTCGGTCCAAGAAAATAAGCTAAAAAATGGGCCAGACAAATGATAAAAGGCAATCCCATCAAAGTAAAAAAGATAAAAATAAAATCATTTTTGTAGCTTATATTATATATCTTGCACTAATTAAATTCTAAATTTGGGGTCCTCTAAAAAGCAAAGCCTATAGTGATCCAAATTTGTATATATCACCATGAGCCCACTTGTATATGCCACACCAATAATTCAGAAAACTTTACAATGAAATTCACAAGAACTGGTTCTAGTTTTGCTTTTTTTAAAATTACATAAATAATTACTTTAATACCTAAAGATGAAGAAAAATACAGAGCTGAGATTGGCTTCAACTAATGGATGTATGTGATGCAGATTCATGCACTTTGAGCTTCCACTTTTGCTTGAGCAAGTTGCCTCGAATATTTTAAAACTCGATACATCTAAAAGTTGGAATTCTGGTTCACGTAAAAGGGTTTTATCGTAATACAATTATTTTCATGTATGCTCATATTTGCTCGTGTCTTTACTTTTATACATACATATCTAATTATGTTTAGGGTTAACAATTAATGGGATAATACTATAAACTCCAGTCAAATTCAATCAAGTTATAAACTTGAAAATGCATCTTGTTGTTATCTTAGACTTTAATTTTTTTCTCACTACTTAAAACCATTGGGAACAAAAAAAATATTTAAGTTTAGAAATTTGAGTAAAAATTTATTACAAATTGAACCCAACAACTTTTGAACCTTCAAAAACCCAAACTACTCTACTTCCAATCCAAAATCCAGTTTCTCTCTTTGAAAAATTAAAATTTGAAATGGGTGAAAACTCAAAAATGACGATTTAGATATTTCATATAAGTTTAGTGATAACTTGTTTTATTATAGTATATTCAAGCTCAAATTTTAGTATACAATTTTTTGCTGATAAACAAAGATATTTCACATAATTTTTAACAAAACAATTAGGGTTGTTTAGAAGATTAAATTTAGTGTGTATAAAATCATCATGTGTTTTAATTAAGTTCAGTTTACTAATTAAACTTGATTGAAGTGTTCAAAACTCCAATTCCTATATCCTTAGACTTTAATCCTAAAAATTAAAATTACAAATGGGTAACAATACTGATGAAAAAACTAGACATTTCACAATCTTTAATATGAATGATCATATAACAATAAATTTCAGTTTAATAATTTGATTAAATTTGCTGATTTAAGGTAGTAATATGATTTTTCGTTTGATACTTTTACTCGGTGTGAGTTTTTTCAATTTCACTTGTTTCTGATATAAGTTTTTTCAACGTGGACATTGCAAATGATAATGGTAGAGGGGGTCCAATAATATTAGATGTTTGCGGTTAAATTGAAAAGAAACTTTAAGAGAAAATGAAAGAGAAGTAGCAATAGACATAGCAATAACTTGGCCCCATCGTGTTAGGCAGGAGGCATTGTCATGTCTTTATTTCCATTCACTTTGCTCTATACCATTAATCAACGATTCCACATGCAACATATGTATCCATCGGGCAAAACCTATACCTATACCCATCACTCTACCAATAGACCAGTGAACACTAATTAATATATAGCCAGAACCCGACAATATAGTCCTTGCTAAGTGATGAGCTGCCTTATTCGTTAACCGTCTCACAGACACAATACAAACAACAGGCATGCATAGATGTCAGAAGGCTCTTGCAATCGTTAATAATCAATTCCAACGGAGAAACCCAGCCACCCGAACCCTTTATCCCATTCACCACCGACGATGGACAATCCGAACCCATCCATGACCTTAATGCATGTAAAACTTTATATAAATCATCAAGAAACAAAAGGTAAACGTCTCAAAATAATTATAAACACTATTTTACGTGCAAGTAAGAGTGATTTACACTATTTTTTTTGTATTTGTGTAAAATTTCAATATCATAACAAAATTAAACTCACACGGTGACTTATATACATAATGATTTATAACAAACATGTATAAGATTGTTGGTACATAGTGCTAATTAGGAAACAATTTTAAGATATGGTAGACTAATTTAATTAATTAATTCAATAGATTTTGGATTTCATTTTGGTTTTGACCAGTTCGAACTGACACAGCACAATAGCACAATGCAATCTTCAGATTCTGATCAACAGGAAACTTTCTCCCCAAAAGAAAAGCAGCCTATATTAATTAAAAAAATACAGTAACCCTAAACTTTATTGACTTAATTTGATGAATGAAAGCTAATTAACCAACACACCCACTAATAATCAATCCTCAGAACTTCAATCACAATATATATGGTTGATTTTGCAGTGGAGCAATTAATTAATATTTATACCATCAATTATTATTATTTTGTGAAATAATAATAATTCTCATAGATGTGTAATATACATTTATTTCATTATAGGCTTATGTACAGCTTTGATAACACAATATATTAATGTAAAACTATTTATAAGGGAATCTATATAGTTGTTGTTTGGTGTAATTAAATATACAGACAATTATTGTACTGTTAAGAAAATGTTGATCTATATTTTATTTGTAATATTAAGAACCGTTGTATATATATAATTATTATTTAAGTATGATATTTTTTTCAAACATCATACATTTCATGATACTACAAATAAAATAAGTATTAAACATTTTTCTAACAGTAATTGTGTGATTCATATCAGGAAGACTTTCCCATATACCACCAAAACAACAACTATATCTAAATGTTGATATATATATCAACATCTACATATAGATGGACAAGAATAGTCTGATCTCGAAAAAATAAATTTCTTACCAATTTGAAGTTTTATCGAGGATAACTAGTAAATGATTCCAAGGAAGAAAGACGAGCTAGATTTACATTAAGTAATAAATTACCAAATTACATCAAAATGAAATGACATAAATGAGATTGAAAAATAAAATTAAGGATGAAAACAATGGCCTATTTCTGTCTCGGTCCAAAATTTCGACCAAGACTTTGACAATTGCGTAACACAATTACAATCAAAACACACCACAAGACTATGGTAATAAATCAACGGATCTAAACAACATATGGAATAAATCAGATCTATCATAAACTCATAACAAAAACAAAGAAATCGTGTCGGTGAACCTGTCTGTATCTTCCCACAGCTTCATTGAACCGCACACAGTACTCAAGATTGTGATCAAATCATCAAGCCATGATCCATTGCAGTTCAAGAAAGCTGTGGAAGAACACAGAGAGGCCCATTTCATCTTCTTCACCATATATGAAACCCTAACAAGGAAAGAGAGAAGAAAATAATAAGAGGCCCATTCTGGGTTTTTACTGTAGCTTAACAGTAGTGGCAGCTTCTGAGGAGTGGGTGTGGTTGGACCCTTATTTATAATGATAAATTCATTTTGCTTTATTTATTTATTTATTTATATTTCACCTACCAATCCCCAGAAGAATATTGGGCCTAGAGTCTTAGCAAGTAATATTACCCCTTTGCCCCTTAACAGTTCATTACAAAATTGATTTTGATTCATTATTTATACTATTTATATTTACAATAGATCAAAAAATCGTTTATCTTTTTTCTTTTCGTTGTGAAGAAAGGAAACAGGAGATAAAATAATGGTAACTAGGGATCGTGCGGCTGTGATGGTGCCAGCGGGATCTGACGGTGATGGTCGATACAGCTGGGGGACAGTAGTGGGCCCTCACTTCAGATCTGTCCGATTCATACAAAGAAAGGTGCACGTACACTTTACAGATCTCTAGCTCCACGCGCTCAAGTCCCTCTTATTTCTCCGTACATGATACGCGCAGTGCAAGTATTAGGATTAAGGTTAGCCATGGTTCCGGAACTGGACCGGTCAAGAACCGGATCCTTCAAATTTTCAATTGTTGAAATAATATATACCTCAGACTGTTATGTGAGAAAATAGTTTGTATTTAACTATAATTTTTTGATTCGAGTTTCAGTTTTACTCAGTTGAATTGAAACTGGTTGTTTTTTGATATTTAATTTAGGCTCGATTCACAAGCCAAAATTAGATGAGTCTCCTAATTTGTAGCTAACTTTTAAGAAAATATTAATAATGAAAAATATTTTAATTGTTCTTTTTACAACTCATTTAAAATAGAAAGTTTGCAAACAAAATTAACAATACAAGATAAATAATATATTTTCGAACTTCATTTCTTAATTCACATACTTCATTCTCAATGTGAACCATTTCGGTTCTTAACGGTTAACCGGCCGTTATGAATTCTTAAAACAAAAAAACAAACTAAAGCTGAAAGTTTATATAGAATTTAGTACCTAAACTAAATCATTAATCACATGTCTCGAGTTTTTTAGTTCCAAATTCGGTTCAGAACCGGTTCGAAAGCCGCAATTTCAAAATACCCAACCATCATTCACATAGCAAAAGCATAATCAAAATGAATACAACGAGTTAACTTATTAAATATTTATATTTTACACGAATGTTTAAGTTAGCACTTTTTTCGTGGTGGGCATCCAAACGAACTGAAACCGGGACAGAGAACTGGGAACCGTGGGTAACGGTTCTGGTTCTTAAAATAGAGAATAGTTGAGTCTGGTCTGGCCCGATTCTTGACCGGGTTGGCCCAATTTTTAACCCATGCCTACCCCTGAACGTGCTAACTTAAACGTCCAACACTTAATTGACATTTCCATTAATTTTTACGGATTTGCAAAGACGGTGCAAATTCGGATATGAATAAGAGAGAATTTTTACAAAAAAATACAATGAAAGAAGAATTTATGCAAAAATAACGCAATGCGAAAACTTTTTACAATTTTTCCTTTTATGAACTTAAACCACGTGATATGTGAGACTCCGCGCACGGAGAGGATGTGACTGTTGATGAAGGCGCGTGCGCGAGCGCGAGTGAGTGAGAGTTGAGTGTGACAGTGCAGCCCGTTTTTTGCGGGACGGAGGTAGCACTGTCGGGTAGGCCGTTTGGTGGTGGCGGACACTTCTATTTTGCACTACGATTTATTTATTTAAGAACGATGCGCACGTTAAGAACGCTAAGGTAAGGTTGGGATCGGAGATGTGCGCACGTTAAGAATAGACACCATAGAGAGAGAAAGTTTAGTGTATTGTGCTGGTGGAAGCCTCACTATTCCGGGTTTAGCTGGCAAGTGGAAGAGATCGCTTTGTTTATAATGCTAAATCTTTCATTTTCCAAAAACCAATCCACCATCTACCTTTACCCTTTACCCATGTTTGTCTTTAAATTAATACTCCAATTATTATTATTTTAAGTAATATATTTTAGTTTTATGATTGTGTTAAATTTTGGTGTTTATTTCACTTGCACCATTCTTTTGTAATTAAACATCTGCATGAAATAATAATAATAGGGATATCTGCGGCAGGGATGAAAGGGGTCGTCTTATTTCAGCTCTTAGTTGTCGTTTCACGAATATCTGCAGCCAGTCGAAGTGGAGGTTGTGGCGTGTCGAGAGGCTCTTTAGTGGGTTGAAAAGAACAACTGGGGGCCTGTGATCACTGAATCGGACTGTCAAATGGTCGTTTCTGTTATCCGCCTTGGGGGCAGGTTCTCGAACTGGCTTGGTAGAATTGTTAACGACTGCTCTTGTATTTTGACCAGGTCGTCTGTTGTTTCTATTTCTTCTGCTCTTAGAAACGGTAACAAAGCAACAGATACACACACTTGCCAAGTTTACTTTGTATAACTCAGATTGAGATTTTGGTAGAGGATTTGTCGCATTGAATTTTTTAGCAACTATTCAATACGATGTTGTTCAGCATGTTCAATGAAGCTGAGTTTCTAAAAAAAACATTTATATGAAATTGTGAATATTGATATAATGTTTTGAAAACCTATTTAATTGATATCATATAACTTTTTATTTGTTCCAATTAATTTTTAAAATATTTTATCCGCTCGTCTAAGCAATTCTGAGAGCACTTGTTATAAGTCTACATTCTGTATATGAAAATGGTGTGTAATTTTATGATATCTATGTAAGTGTAGTTTGAATTGTTGAAGTTTGGAAGCTAATAAATTGTGGTGTATTATAAGTCAAAGGTGTAGTTTTGATAGAGGCGCACGTGTAGGGGACAAGTGCATGGAAATGCATGTTCTGTGTGTTGTCAGTATATGATTGGACACATGCCTATTTCCCGACACCTCTGAACTGGAACTTTGTCCTTTTGATTTAACCCACCATTTTGTCTTCCCTTTCCTTTCCCCTTATTTTAATCCACACTATTGTAGTGGCCTATCTAGAATCGACCTTGTGAGTTGTGAATCTGTATGGGTTTACATTGCTATAGATTGCAAGATAGAAGGCCCAATTGCTTCTGAAGTAGCAATTTTAAGCAGGAAGGCCCAAAGATACATATAGTAAGTAAGTCACTTTTTTTGGAAACAAAACGGGGAATGATTAAGGAATAATTACGGATAGGTATACTCAAGTTTGATGATCTTGCGAATCATTGCATTTAAGTTTAGAAGTGACTTCACGACCCTCCTCAATTTCAAAAGTTTTAGGCCATCTATAATTATGTTAGTTTTTGGTTAGTTTGAGGAGTAAAATGACTCCAATACTTCTTATTGTATTGTTAATTTTTAAAATACCATCATTTTATCCCTTTATCTTCTCTTCAAGCTCTCTCTCCCTAATTTTTTTCATATTCACCGGCTTTCACTTATATTTCTCCTCATCTTCTTTTGCAATGTCACAGTAATCTACCTGACTCGCATCATTGTTGGAAATAGTCTTCCATGCTCACAGTTGTTCTCAAACTTCTTATTTTGAGCTAATCCACAATCTCATTCCCCTCCTTGATTGTTCTCAAAGTCCTCAAGAAAGACAATCAAGCCTCTTAATTGGTCAAAGTTTTGGACCGAATCTGAATATACTCCCGTCTCCTCCTCAGGTTCCTTAACTTTGCTCCCAATACTGATTGTTTTTCGATTTCAACTGTCAACTTTGTTTTTGTTTCATCTTTGTAATCTCACTTTCCCCGCCTTTGTTTCCTCCTGTGGAGCTTTTGTGGGCTCACTTAATAAATCAATCATTTCGCTGAGAAAAAAAACAACCTCTGCTTGTAAACAAAAAATAACTACTAAACTTCTTGAATGCTCCATGAGTTTAGTAACATAGGACATTAATGCAAAGCTACCACTAAGCGTTGGCTATTGACTCATATATGATGGGTAAAAAACCTAAAATGATAAAATGTCTCATTTTTTTAAAAATGAACTCTTAGAGAGAAGTCATGGAGAGTGGGGATGCTTTTATTTTTTAATTTTTTTTTTATGAATAAGAGTCCTTCAAGACTTATTGATACCTTCCCAAGGCCATGCTAAGGAACTGGAATATGATATTGATTTTGTGAGAAGGATTTCGAAGCATTTCTATCACTACTGGAAATATGCTTTTTCCCGGCGATATATTGATAAGTCTCGCCGGGAAAATTTCACCAACCCGGCGAGATGTTGTATATCTCGCCGGGCTGGTTTCACTGCTCAACGGTCGGATTATGACCAACAACGATCATATCCTTTCCCGGCGAGATATTGCGCAATATCTCGCCAGGAAAGGATATGACCGTTGATGGTCAACAACTCCCAGCGAAAAAGTGAGTTGTCGAGAAAATGTTCTGAAAAATCTATAAAAGGTCCATGCATGACTTCATTTGGCAAAATTTGAGTTGTGGAGGATCATTTGGACTTATTCACAGAGGTGAAGATTTTCAGTGCATACAAAGTCGAAGATTACTAGTCCGGTTGTCGAGCTCCCCTCGAACGTCATCAAGCTCGTCGTCTGTAGTCTTGTCGTCCCCGTTGGTCGATCTCCCGATTTGCAGGTTAGTTTAGGTTTTCGATTTGTTATGAAATTTTAATTTTGTTGTGATATTAGAACTAACAACTTCACACAGTTATTGCACAAAGTATCTTCAGCGGAGAAACAGTATATATTGATTAATCCATGGATCCATGTTCTATGTACATGCATTAATAATATATAATCAAACATAATGGGCGTCGTCCTCATCACGACCTGCCCTCTCTGTGGAAGGGATGAGTAGACTGAGGTTCACATATTATGTGTTGAAGTGATGGGGGAGGCTCGGGCTGGTGTCGGGCCTGTGGAGGGAGACACCTTGCGGGAGATTCTTGATCAGGTGCGTTCGAATAGGCCAGTTTTGGAGGTGGAGGATTTATGTGCCAGATGGTGGGTCATTTGGGCACTTAGAAATGACAGAGTGTGGAGGGAGACCCCGCTGGTTGCCCCCCAGATAGGGATTCGGGCTGAGTTAGTAGTTCGGCAGTGGAAGATGGTCCACCCTTTACCTCGGGGTCCGGCACGACATACCCCAAGAGTCAAATGGATGCCTCCGCCAGTTGGTTGGCTCAAAATCAACACTGACGGAGTGTTTGTGGAGGAATGGTCCACTGGGGGGTCTGGGTATGGTTCTAAGGGACAGTTCGGGATTATGTCTCGGCGCGAAGGGTGTTTTTAGACATGGGATTTCGTCTCCTCTTGTTGCGGAGGCTATGGCATTGAAGGAAGGGATGCTCTGGGCGGTAAACAAGGGGCTGGACACGGTCATTTTTGAAACAAATTGTCAGACAGCAGCTAATCTCCTTCAGCATCGACAGCTCCTCAGGTCTCCGGTGGGTTTGCTCATTCAGGAATGTAGTTCTATGTTGATGCAGTTTGTAAATTATTCTATTGTGTTTTATAGACGATCGGGTAACTCAGCCGCACATGTTATGGCGAGTTTAGTCCGTGAGGGCTCTAATTGTGAGTTTGAGAACGGATCGTTTCCGATTTCTCTTACTTGTGTACTAAGTAATGATCTGATTTAATAATATTGTCAGATTATGTTTCAAAAAAAACAAAAATTAAACCAGAAGCTTAGGGGTTGGAATCAGCAACAAACCTTTCAAGTTCAAAACCTAACTAGGGTTTTAGATGTCAATTTTACGAGAAAAAGCAAGGTGTGAGGAATGAAGCCTGGTCCGAGATCACCAACAAACAACTCCTCTCTCTTGAGTATATATAAAAATAAATATTTAAAAACACAAAATAAAAAAGATTTCTTTATGTCAATTAATATTTTCTTGCCAATAAAAAAACAAAATGAACAAGACACAAGATCATCATGTTGAGCAAGAAGGAAGAGATCAAGATGTAGGTAATGGATGGATCTTGGAGATCAAGAAGATCCATCCAAGAACTCTCAAGATCTCCAATAAAATGATAGAGAAACAAAACAAAAAAATAAGTGAGAAGGGTTTGTTGAATGATCATGAGGCACTCAAGTGCTCTCTCATGCATCAACATGAATCTCACATAAAAGAATACAAAATCATGAATAATGATGATAAAATGTTCACAAACATATATGTATAGATACAAAAAAAACAAGGAGGTAGAGAGAAGCAATGATAGAGAATGATCTTGGATCAAACTTCATTCCAAACACCCTTTTTCCCACTAGGTCATGATTCATCAATAATCAGGAGAAAGCTGCAGTATTGCTATGAGTACTCAAACTCTTGTGATGAGGAAGCAAATGGGTTCGGAGAGAAGAATATAAAGGAGAGAGCACATGATAGACTATTAGGTGGAGGCGCAGAGAATGGGTAGAGGGAGGGTTTAGGGTTAGAGAGAAATTAATTATTGTTAATCGTAATAATTATTAGCAAAATTATGTGAGAAATTAATTAATATTAACGTTAATTCGTCACCCCATTAATTAAGCAGAATTAGGTGAATTAGGCTTGGTGACGCAAAATTAATTAATGATCATTTGTGGTAATGGTTTAAAAATTCAAATGGTAATGATCATTTAAAAATTCAAATAGCATGCATTAATTATTTGTTTTCATTTATTTAAATAAATTAAGAAACACTTTTATATTTACTGGTGTGGAACATGCGCGTTGAGTGATGATTTTATTTATAATTTTAAATTTTAAATCGTAAGATTATGCTTTACGTTAGGCATTAGTGTTGACATTCAGTGTTTATATTTAATGCATGTTTGCCCATCATCAAACATAAAAACTGTATTGAAAGAAAGTACGGATCAGAATCAATAATACATCAAAGACAAAGCATCACATTGGCATACATAGAAATATAGAATATAATGTATAGTTTGTAACACAATCAAATAGTAATTACTATTCGAGCCAATATTGTGCATAATAGATGATTCACATGCCAGCCGAAGAGTTAACAATTTTATTAGTCTACCCTTTGTTTTTTTATATTTTAAAAGTGATACTATGACTACTATAATTTAATGTAATTAGTTGATAAATAATTAGTATATTAGATATAATTTAAATCTCACTTTAAAAGTTATAATATTAAAAAAGAGAATAAAGTACATATAGACATGAATAGAAGTACTAATATTAAAACAAAATTGCAACATATATAAGTAATTGATGATAAAACATGAATTCAAAAGTCAACAATATATATATATATATATATGAGATATCAGCTACAAATCAATAAAAAATGTCAAAACGTCCAAACTGTATAACATGCAGTGCAATGTTGTATAACCCATGTAGAACAGGTAGTGCAATATTGTATAACATGTTGGACATGTGCAAAACTGAAGCCATGTATAACATATAGTGTAATGTTGTATAACATGTTGGACCTCGCCACGTGTCGCAATATGAGATAACGCACGTATCAGATCCGACGGTTCTATATGGTTTGGACGTTTTGACATTTATATAAGTTTGTAGCCGAGCGTGTCCCTATATATATATATATATATATATATATAAGCAAAGTTCATGGGTGTCACGTGAAATAAAACAATTAATTATATAGTGATTTTAGGTATGATCCTAAAAGAAATTTAGAAATTTCAGTTCATAACTGATCTGTCCGATCTAATTCCAAAACCATGACCACCCTTAGTTTACATGACCTTCTCTATAACTTAGAATTAAAATTTTAAAAAGGATTTGCTGATAACCCTTGACATGTAGCAATTTAATTTTGTTTACGGTATTTACATTAAAATATACGGTAATCGTTTAAATCAATATTGAATACAATATTATTAACTTTTTGTGAAGAAAAGAGTCTCATACGCCTAATATTAAACTCATTCAAGAGTACGTTATACGTAAACGAGTAGGAATTGCTTTTAATTATACATACATTATAAAAAAAGTTCTCTACATGACAATAGATTAGAAGAATTAAGAAGTGAAGTTAGATTCCTTCAAAAAAAGTGAAGATAGACGAGACAATCTGGTCAACAACTTAAATTGTACGGGAAAAAGATTAATGGTGAATGCCTTTGAAATTGATTTGATTATGTATACTATATAGGAAAAATTGCACAAATATGTCCTATACTAATCATATTTTTGCAATAACATATGTGCTGTGAATTTTATTTTATTTTATTTGCAAAATGTGTGTATTCGTAAAAAAATGACAAAATTGCCCATGATATTAAGAATTATATTTTTTAAATTAATTTAAAAAAATATTTTTTTAACTTAAAAATAATTTAACTGAAAAAAATTAAATTACAAGTTTTGATTATACACTTAGTCAAAAGATATTTTCTAAAAAAATTAAAAAATAATTCGTATAAATAAAAAAAATCAAAGTTGATAACATTGTTTTCCAATTAACAGTACATGACATGTTCTTGTAAAGTAGTACAGAACATTTCTTTTACAATTTTTTCTGTTATATTAAGTTTGGTCAAAATGATGTGTTTTCATCGATATATCACTTTTGCATCAATTAATTTACTCCCGTGTGAAGTTATTGTAAAATATTGTGTTCCATTCTCATAGTCTAACAACTTGTACATATGTAATATATTTTTAATAAGAAATTAAGTCAATCGGAATTGACAAATTAATGGAAATAATTACTTATACATATATATGAGAAGACGTCAAATTGATGGGATTGACAAATTAAAGGAAATAATGACAAATAATTAAATATTTTTTAACTGTTAAACTTAGACCGTTACTTATAATCTACACCCACCAAAAAAAGCACTCATTATTAAGAAATTAACTCTAATTAATGGCTCCACGATGAAAACGATTATAAAAAAGGAAAAAAAGAAACTGCAACACAAATGTGTGGCTAATTAAATCCATTAAGCAAACGAAAATAATTAAATGAAAGATCTCCACAAAAACGATTTTAAAGAAGGAAAGAAAGAAACCACAATTTTACGCTTTAACTGTACAATTTATTTTTTATGTATTCATTATAATTTTCCACATGTGTTTGATACACTTGTAAATACTAATCAATTAACAATATCAAAAATCTATTAGGTTGAACCAGTAGTCTTAAAATCAAAAAGAAACTAAAATAAATTATAGGTAAGTACAAGTAAACAAAGTCAATTCAATCATTAATGCTATTTTGTATGTTAATGATTACTCGGTTACATTACCAAACATTTTGAATATCATCTCAAATTTGGGAATTTTTTCATCAGGTAAATAAGATGTTTTTTTAAAGTATCAGGTAAATAAGTTAGACGTTCCTTTAGGATATTTTTTGGCAATTTTTTTATTTAATTTAATTTATTCTTGAATGCCGTAATCATGCACTTAAATTAGTCACCATTTACGATTACAAAATAAAGTAATCAATCAAAATTAACTATTTAGAAAAGGTCAACTAATTTACAAAAAACTCTCATTCTGCTTAACAGTCATCACCTCTCCAGACCAAACACATTCATTCCCTCCCTACAAAAATCATTCTCTTCACGCTGCACCATGTTTTCACATGCCTCTTCTCCCATGCGCGTGAACATGTACAGTCTCGAGGAGCTTGCATCTCAGGTGATTCGTGATGCTCGACTATTTGTTGAGGAGTGTGACTGACTTTCGGATTGAGACCGAAGATCTCGAAATCCTTCCATGGTAAGCCATTGACCATCTAATATAGTTTTCTTCACTAAAAAGCTTCAATCGCATCTCTTCTCACCCAAACTTGGAAAACAAAAAAAACAACAATTTCCCAATTCCCATTTAATCTGATTGCTCATCTAGATTGCACAACAAAACACTTGTTACAAGTACGAATTACACAACAAAACATTCACCTCTTGGTTTACACAACGAAACATTTACCCCTTGATTTCTATCTTATCATTTACAGAAAGTACAATAACCTTGACCAATAAGCTCGGGGGAACGGTCGAGGAAATTTAGTTGGAAACTATGTAATTTGAATGACATAATAGCATGAAAAGATGCATATTATCATTCTAACCATTGAATCTAGATAATATTTTCATTCAATGGACACATCTTTTCATTTTAACCATTCAATGTATTTGGCTTTGAAATGAAGCACCTTTTGGTTGAAGGGTCGCAACCTTTCCAAA
>JAYMTP010003750.1:0-16323 GCA_036897365.1 Geranium brycei | reverse complement strand
TATGTTCTATTATATATATATATTGAATTTAACTGCACAATCTGCTATTGCCACAACCCAAGAGCAAGTTGGAAGACGATTGAAAATTGAAATAACAACTAATACCTTCATGGATTTCCTCCAGTATAATACCATTGGATAAAAATATTCCATTTTACTTTGTGGGGTACGACTAAGCAGAATAAAAGGTTCCACTAACTCACAGGCATCATGTCATATGTTGCAGATCATAGCACTACCAAGGTACTACTTCATTAGCATGTAATGTACGCTAAAATTTCCGTTGCATTGTACTTGATTAATTATCATTCTTGTCGGTTAACATTCCGTTGTACAAGCTGTATACTACTGTATGACCTTCTTGCTTTCTTAATACAGGATTAATTGAAAGTCTTATACATATATGGGGATGAAGTGCCTATACAATTCTTCATTTTCCTTATGAAGGAGCCTCGTCATATTGCACCATATAACTTTAAATATTCATGCTTTATTGTTTTTGAAAGTTCTCTCTTTTTGCTGAGCTAATTTATTCATTGTTTCTGGTATATATATTTATACATGCTCCTAGTTAAATGAAGTAGTGTTCAATCAAAAGAAATTCAATTTTATGTGTGTGTTTTCTGAAAAGGAATGAAGTTATCTGCCTGATATGTCAATATATATCTCTTCAGCTTTCTGTTGTAGGACTTGACACTAGTCATGTATAAATGTTCCTCAAAGAGATATCCTTTGAGTGAACTCCGATAAATTACTGACTTATCTAAGCTGCTAAAAAGTGCTCTAGGGATGAGAGAGTAAAGAGATGATTAGCAATGCTGAAAGCTTTATAAGTGATAGCAACAATAATCATAGCAATACCAATTATGGTAATAATATATGTAAAATATTCAATAGATATTAGATAGAAAAAAAAATTGAGACAAAATATGGTGAATCACAAGTATCCTGTTATATTTCTGATAGGCCTGGAAGAACAATTCAGCAAATGCTGTTTTCCATGATTTTCACAAACTCATTGAAGTCTGTTCAGTATTCTCCCATCTGATTTTTTGTGTAAAAAGAAAAACCTGATCATTTTCTTGCAGTTTTCAAGATTCGGCCCTTCCTTCAATCCCAAAATACAAAGAACTCATTGCAACTGCCTCACATCAATGAATCAGTCCTTGTTCTAAAAAAAAAATCGAAAGCTTCCTTCACCTCCTCTAAGCTAGGTTCCTTTTCATTGACCAACCCTGTAAGCTCACTTGATCTCATTTGATCTTTTAGCCCCCCTCTGCTATTCTACTGCAAGGTGAGCTACTGAGCTTTGTTTTGTTCAAAATGCCCATTTGTTGTTGTTGTGAATCAGGGCTTGTTCTGGGGTCTTAACTATAATCCTTACAATAGGTTCTTCTTGAATGTGATTATGAGTGAAGTTCAGGCCCTGGTTACGGTGCAAACCCGAGATCTGAAGGGCAATTTCGATTGCTTTGGTACGACCATAAAGCTGTAAGCTTTTTTGTCCCTGTATCTCACTAACTCAATGCTTCAGATTCAGTTTTTCTTATCTTTGGAGCCCTTAGTTGGAACTCGAGTTATGAGATTTATTTCTGGGTACCATTCTGTCCAGTGATTTCTATTTTGGTTCAGTTTAGTGTTATTTGACATCAAAAGTAGTTTAGAGAAACAGGGGTTTGGATTTTCTTGAAACATTTAAATGTCACTTTGATTTAAACAATATGGCTCATAATAGTGTTTGGAAGTTATTGGGTAGTGTTACTTTTGGGTGCTGGTTCTTAGGATTTGATTGACATGTTCTGTTTCAAGTAGATTTATCTATCCTATTTCATTTCCAGGAACAGCAAGATCCTTAATAAATTTAAAGTCATAGTCAACCTCAATTGTCCAGACTCCAGAGAGAGCGAGAGATCTGCATGATGGCATTTAGGTGACCGCGTACTTTGCCATTTGTGTAATGTATACTGTGTAATTGGGATAAATATATGTTTCGCAGGAAGAAGAGACAATCATGGAAAGAACTAATAAATGCTGTTGTTTCTAATAAGTTGATCTAGGCATTGCTGAATCTTAAGTTTCAGCACGGTCTACTGATACACTCTTTGAAAAACATAGGTGAACAAGAGCAGACTCTACTACACATAATTCATTTGCTTTAACAGCTAAGAATTGTTTTAAAGTTAAGTCTAATATCACCTTGAATCAGCTTTCAAGTAGTTTTCTGGTTGTATGTGATATACATGGTGACTATAAAACTCAAAGAGAGGCTGGTGGCATGAAACAAAACGTTTATGTTCATATGTTCCTTTCATTACCCAATTACCAAAGCAATTGAACTTGTCCTTCTTCACTGTGTAGTAGTAGAGCATGAAACATTTTTTTGCCAGCTTGCATCAGGCCAGGTTTTTGGGCCAGATCAACTTAGTGCATTGCAACTATTGGGATCTGAAACATTGATCCAAGCTCTTGAAGGTAAAGTATTTAATGGGATGTTGCTAATAATTGTATATTTTTTTTTATCAGCAAAGAAAGTTTTATTGCTTAACAAAAGGGAAAGCGAATAAAAGTAAGCAGAAAAGGCCAACCCAAACAAAGAGCCACGAGCTAATAATTGTATCTAGTTACATTCAGTTTTAATCTACAGAATTATTTCTAGCAGTTCTTTCACACACATAAAAAACCTATTGAGAAATTCAGAACTGTACTATCTTGAAATGTTGATCTGTGTCTTTCTAGCAATTGTCTTGTGATCTAACTTTCTTAGCAGAAGTACATACATGTTCTGCTTGGCCATGTCAAGTTTCACATGTAAATTTTCAAAGTTTTTAACTTTTGACCATTTTGCCGATACCCTTATGTGGCGTAATATATTTAGTTGCTTTTAGTTTTAGTACCTTTATGTCTGCCAAAATAAGATTGTTATAAATGCAGGAGTTGCTATGGAATTGGAGGACTCTTTGTTTCCTTTATTTAGAAAGGCCAAAATAAGCATTGATCTTTATGAGATGTTCCAAGATGCAGACTGAATTCTTTTGATAGGAGCGAAGCCTCGACATACTGACTTGTTGGACATAAACATCTTTACCGAGCAGGTACATCTCATGTTTCCACTTTGGTGATTTTGAATTTTCTCGTGAATCATTCTTACAGACGAAATACACTGTGCTTTTCATTTATGCTATACACGATTTTGGGCATAATAGGGAAAAGCTCTTAATGCTGTTGCATCCCAAAATGCCAAAGTGCTTGTTGTTTGAAACCCCGTAAGACAAGTGAGATGAAAAAATCATTTGCCATAGTCAAATACAATATTGTGCCCGTGGCTGCTAATTGGGAATTTCATTATCTTCTTCAGTGCATTGATTTGTTTGAAAAGTGTTCCCAACACACCGCAAAGAACTTTCATGCTTTAACTCAACTGAATGAGAATAGAGCAAAATGTCAGGTACAACACCTCATGCATCATGACTATAATTTGCTTCAGTGACTTTTAATTCCCATGATGATGAGGAGAAATGACTATTCAATTATAGTTTGTGCAGCTGGCCCTCAAAGCAGGAGTCTTCTAGGATAAAGTTCCAAATGTTACCATATGGGGAAATCACTCTACCAACTCAGGTCAATGTGATCATCAATAAGTTAACTCTCATAACTCTTGGAAGTTAGAAGTGACTTTGTATTGCTTATTTCTCCAGGTTCCTGACTTTCTAAATGCTAAAATTAATAGTGTGCCTGTCAAGGAGGTTAAGGACCAAATGTTGTTTAGAGCAGGAGTTCACAGGGAAGGTGTAAATGGTAAGATCTGGTTTTGCATATTCACACTTTCCAACAAAACATCACAGTTTGCTGAACGATGTCATTAGATCTTGTCTTGATCGCTCGTGAAAAAAAAACTTCAATATGCAGAGAGGTGGTGAACTGAGAAAGAAAAGGGGATGATCTTCGGCTGCATCAAAGGCTGTGTCAATTGCAGATGGCATAGTCCCTTGTAACTCCAACCCCAGAGGGTGATTGGTTTTCTTCTGCAGTAAGTTTGTCTCTCTTTAGCATACATCCCCTGAAACATAGCCAACAGTTTGCAATACCGCGCACTTTGGATCATAGTTTCAGTATTTGTCTTGCCCATCGATTAGCAACTCTTGAACACAACAATAGTGTCAGGTTCAAATAGGAGGGATGTGAAATGCATTGTGGCTATATACGTGATAGGTGAGTTCCCATGAATTCTACTAGCCTTCAATATGGGCAACTCTCATTCACCATCTACTATATTCGAGATAGGTGAGTTTTAACTTCATTATTAGTTTCAATTACATCTCACACTCCCTTTCAACTTCCCATAATCTCATCGTATATGATCATTTTTGTTATGAATTTCCCATGAAATATATAGGTTCGTCTTCAAACCAGGTGGCTAGTGACGAGCCAGACTCGAACCTTTGGGAGATGTTTCTTACCTCCTTGAATGCCCAGAGAATGTAAACCAGCTATTGGTATGTGTTTCCCGGATTTCAGGACCTGCGGTTACAAGCCACGACTACCACCATGGCATCACTTTGAAATACCTATTTTGCTCGAAAGAAGGCAACACCTTCTGCGACAACACCAAATCAATTGATGTCATTAAAACCGTCAAAGACGACAATGTGTGTTGGCAGCAAGAAAATGGTGTCACTAAAACGCTTTACTAATTCAAAATTCATGGCATCCAAGTAGATTGTGATTTATTTTATGATTGTGACACCAACCGAAAAGTGAGATGTTTCTTCCCCACTTTTTTGGTGTAAATGTTTTTGTTTAATGAACTGTAAGTTTTCATTATGTCATCACTTCAAACCATTAATCGACAAAACTAACACATGAACAATCCCATTCCATATCACCATGTTCCATGTGTATATGACCTAAGAGTCTAAGTCTCATTTCCATGACAGAAGAACTAACGATGATTAACCAAAAAACCAACAGGTAAACAATGGTCCTCCACATGCAAACTCGAAAACCAAAATTGTCGATAACATTAATATTGGAAATCAAAAACTGACAACCATGATATCCTAACCATGACAAACATATTAGATCGATAACGATATAATACGGCATGTGAAGTGAAGGACCAAAATTGTCATTTATTAACCAAGCTTTTAATGATCAGTGTAATCTAAGATAAAAATATTAAGGTTCAACTCGAATCAAAAAATATTATTCGTCACGAGCTTGATTCATACTTCAGCTGAATCTAAAATATTCAGATCAACTTAATATATAGTTCAAAATTGATTAGTTTAATTTGTATCATAAATATTTCAGATTTTTAACTAATATTAAATATAATATGTATAATAAATAATTAAACTTGATAAAACAAGTTCGAGCTCAACTTTAAACTCAGACACAATTCAAATTTAATTATAATGGAATGTCTAAATAAAAACTTACTCCTTTAGAACAAACATCCTCAAGGCAAAAGAGAACAAGTAGAATCGAGTTTAAAAACTCGAAGAAACCGGACTTGATTATCAATATATATGTTAACAAACAAACAAGCAGATGCACATGAAACATGCTTGGAGTTCTAGCTACCAACAAGTTTAACGGATGCGGATTGATACTACATAGACTAACATGATAATAACAAATATCCGAAGCTAGTTAAGCGCCTCGGATATACCTCCTCAGATCAGCATTTTCTTTACCCAGGTACTCTATCCTGGATTGAAGGATGTTGACCATCGCTTGAGCGCTCGTCATCTCGAGCTTCAACGTCTCCCTCTCGATGGCACTCTTGTGAATCTCGTTTTGCAAGTTGTTGATGTACTTCATGCAGCAAGCGGGCAGCCCCGGTTTCAGATTAGGCACCTCGGGTTTTGGAGGAGCGGGATCCTCTTTGGGCTTGGCAGGTTCCAACTCCACAATGGCTGGAGGAGGATTCGTTGTGGTTGAGGTGGCTGCAGTAGTGGTTGTAGTCACTGTCGTTGCCATGGTTGTTGTTGCTGCTGCTGCTATTGTTGTCACTGTTGCTGGAGGTGGTGGTGCTGCTGCTGCAGAGGTTGTTGTAGACGAGGTATGGTCGTTATGGGCGGTTCTTGATGAATTGTCTGAACCATTTGAATGGTTGGAGTCTAAATCGTTCTGCCTTCGCCTCTTGTACTGAATGATTGGGAAAGGCGCTTCTCGGTTCACCACACAAAGCTCCGGGCCGTCATCCACCCTCTCGTTCTTGCAGACAGGTGCATTGTTTTGAGTTTCTCTGGGAGGCTCGCCACTATTCTGCGGAGCATCCTTGATGTACATAGTTTCCTGATAAGATAGAAACAGCATTTACAAATTAGAACTATCGTACAAATTTCACAGATGGAAAAGTATTTGAAAATTCTGCGAAGAACTACATAACAAGTAATATTTACCCAAATCATAATTGGTATTAACTCATCCCTTATCAACTGAAATCGAAAATATGGTTCCAACATAATAGTCCGTTATATTTTGTATAGACAGAAGAAATAAAACTATGACTAGTTCTCCCAACTAGATTATCCTAACCGGTTCCATGATCAATGAATACCATCGAGCTAATGTTATGTTATAATCTTCAAATATGAAGTCTAACCTCAGCAAATAGATGTCGCTATTAACAGTATTCTCCGACCGCTTATTAGAAGTTAGTTAACTGTATGAATTTGACTAGAAAAGTATCAAAAGCAAACCATGAAATCTAATACTTCACCCACAAGCAAAAAGGCAAACTAATGGCAAGACTTAACTATAGAAGTCAAGGAGATGAGCATTCCGTGTAACCCCCAATACTATTGCACAGTTACTGTACGGTTTAAGTCCATCTGTTGTTCTTCAGGTATGCACCTTTTATTCAGGCTTTTTCACACACTTAGAAATAACTAGCTAGCATGTTAGAGTGGTAGCTATATCAACAGAATAGCAAAACCTTTATGGCTTTTTATAAATGATACAAAAGTCAAGTAAACTAAAATCAAATTAGTACCACAATAGATTGCTCTGCCTAAATTTAAGTGGATAACAAGGGATCTTTCTAACAAACTCTTGTTTGGACAACCAGGGTTCGAGTCCCAGCTGCGGCACCTCTCTCAGCTTTATTCTCTCCAACTTATGTTGGGTCAAGTTGAAAAAATAGAGCTCCCTTCTTCATAAGGGAAGTCTTGAGCTCAAATCTTGATACATTACAAAGCTGATTAACAAAACAAGGTCAGGGTAAGCCTCATAGACACCTCTGATTCTTCAAGCTCGGACAACTATGGTGAGGAGGAAGAAACAGAGGCCTCCTCGGGAGGCAACGAGGACACCGACCAAGAACCGCAGAAAGAGAAGCAAGTGGAAGGAAGCTCGGAAGCCTCAACCGAACTGGAAATGACCAAGGAAGAACGGGCTTCCTCGGCGGAAACACCGACACTAAAAAAAAGGAACTCCGACTCCTCCACAGCTGAATCTGGATCTGAATCTAAATTACTAGCTCAAAAGACTTGGGCTTACTGCAAATCTCTAGGTTTCAAGATCAAGGACACTTATGACGAGATTATATCTCATTTAGAGAAAATAAATTCGGACTCGATCCTCACTATGTGGATCACCTCATGGAATGCTAGAAGCCTCTCGGCTACCCAGAAACACAGAGCTATCGCTACCCTCCTCTCCCACCATCGACCTTGTATCCCTTTGATCCAAGAAACCAAGTGTGAAGAGTTCTCTAAAAATAATTCAGGGCCAGCGTATTCTCCCGAGACTGGGATTTCTTCTTTGCTCTCTCGGTTGGGAACTCAGAAGGCTTATTTTATGACCAGGTTTGGTGTCATATCGGATCATATCCCATATTCCCAGGCTCTGGACACTCTTATTTGGACCAAGGATCCCGAAGGCTTCTCAGTGTCCAAAACTTACGCACTGCTTGAACAAGGTAGAGTCAAAAGTGTACCATGGGCTGCAGCCCTGTGGAACTGCAGGACACTTCCGAAAATGCAATGTTTTGCATGACTTGCAATCCTCAGAGCAATTTCAACTCGGTGCTTTCTTGAGGACCGAGGTATATCCATCACTCTCGCTGATTGCCTTTGCCCATTCTGCAGGCAACACTGCAACAATTCAGGCTTGGAACTTGTCTCCACTTCGACATAATCCCGGGGTGTTTCTTTACCAGTGCTAATCTCTTTTCTTGGTTTCATCTTTCTACCTTCAGGTTATTTCTGTCTCAGGGTTGGCATTGTGTGGGTTTGGGTAGCTTTTAGTTTTAGGATAGCACTTTGTTTTTTAGGGTATCTTCTTTCAAACCTATTAGTGTACTCTTTATTTTAATGCAATAATATTCCATAGCTCATAAAAAAACCTAAGGCAAAAATTATCCCTACCATCTTTCGGGGCCTACTTAGGCTACTTTCAAGATGTTTCTTTTTTTTTTTCTTACTGGTTAAAACTCTTTTTGTTAACTCAAGGTGCCATGAGAAAAGGAAATATGGGCTGCTTGTTACTCAGTTCTTTATATTCACTTAATATAGTACTAGATATCATTTATGTTCACTTAATATATTACTAGATATCACTTAGGGTGCCTAAGGTATACGGCCATTTAGTATAAGAGCAGTACTGGATTACTGATTACAAATCACCATGATTAGCGAAGTTATATCCCTTCAATAACACATTGATATAGTCACACATATTGATAATGTTGTGAGACCAAGGTTCTAAAATTCGGGATTGGGGAGAATCCGGCGAAGCAAAAATAAGGAATTTTGAGAACTTGGGGAAAATCGGCAAAACACATTTTGTATTATATAAATAATATTATATGTACATATATAATTCACATGAAAGACAAATAACAATATTTTAGTAAAATAAGATACTTTCAAACAACTTGATAAGTTAAAACAAATCTACAAATTACAAAACAGTTTAAAGCATCTATCAGAAAATAAAAACAAACTCTGACCAGATTTGACCGAGTGCAAACTCGGTAAAACTGAACCACCGAGAACGAGTTCCAAAACTCAGCCAACTCGATTTTACCAAGTTCTTGGGGAGAACTCGGGAGTTTTAGAACAATGGGTGAAACATTACTTGCATTGCATTACAACAGATAACAGCATGCGTAGCAGTATTCAATAGTTTGATTGGGAAAAAAAGGACCCAACAAATATGAACTACAAACCTGTTGAGCATCATTTACTTCAGGACAAACATTATCACTGGGCAATTTTTCTTCTACAGGCTCTTCTCCTGGGACCAAAGTCATCTCATCATCCTCCCATTCCTCCTCAACAAAAGGTGCATATCGGCTCCCATTTGGAGGTCCTAAACCACTCTTCTGAAACACTCTACATAGGACATAAGCTTCCTACTCCGTGAACCAAAAAAAAAGAAACAATTAAAAAGAGTCCGCTGATCACACACAAGACAAAACTGTAATATGATTAACAGCTTCAGAGTTGCAGAAAGTGGAAGGAAACCCAACAAATTGAACATGATCCATCTTTCTATTGAGTCCCCACAAAAGCAATATCTCCATCAATTGAAACTGCTCAACTATATGGCTTTAATAAGGTCAAATTTCTATTCACTGTTGTTTTAATATCAGAAGAACATTAGACAGTTTATTTGAAATTAGAGTCTTGTTGAGCACTCAATCATTCAGAGATTCAAATAAACTAAACAACAGCTTTGATGTTCCTCTTGCAGTGTAATATCACAAGAGTGAAGTTTCAATGTCCTTGTCCCACAATCTACATTTTAAAGGGCCAACAAATCCAGTTTCTTTATCCTTATTGTATTACAAAACCACCAAGTAATGCCTATATTGCGCAGAATTATTTCTTTTTGCTGATTAATCGGTGCCTAGATCGACAAACAAATATATAAACATGGGAACATAATCTACAATCACAGAACTAGATTTCTACCTGTGTTGCTCCAGCTCTCTCCAACTCTTCATCAACTAGCCTGTACTCATGCATGACCCAATCAGTTCGTTTCCCATCTGGAGCCCGACCACTATGAAACACAAGAGTCTTCTTCATCCCAAACAACCGATTATCATGGCGGACTACTCTGTCCTTTCCCGTTGCCTTCCAATACCCGTTTCCTGTAGCCCTATTCATCCTTGCCCCATTACCATATTTCTTATCCAATGCACTGAAGAAGTACCACTCTTGGTCTCTGCCCTTCAATCTCGACTTACCTGCCATTCATGAAGAAACATAAACAATCCAAAAGGGAAAGCAGAAACCCATTCCCCGCTCCATCCTAATAATCTCAAAGTTTCAAACCCAGCCCTGCACTCTCAGGTTTTGCTGCTCAATCTTTTGGGTTTTTTGGCCCTCGTCACTTCACTTTCATCTACCTAAAAAACAAAAAAACTGTGGAAAACAAAAACCACAACACAAACCTCTGAAAGCAAAATCCCCAAGTAAACTCCCAATCCCAAACAACCCAACGATAAAAATCTTCCCTTTTTCCCTTAGGTCGCAAGGAAATGAAAATCAAACACAAACCCACAAACAAAATCGAAGTAGAAAACAAAACAAAACCCATTCCACCTGGTTCCGTTTCTGTTCAAATTAGCCCAAACCCACCGAGCCACATCGAGAATCAGAGCAAATAAACAAAACCCAGAAGAGGTTAGGTCAAGAGATTTACAAGGAAGCTCCCAGGGCTCGGATTTGTAGATGTCGACCTCGGAAATGGCGTTGATACGGAAGCTCTTGCCGCAGACCTTGCGCTTCAGGTAGTAACTCACAAGCTCCTCGTCGGTCGGGTGGAACCTGAACCCAGGAGCAAGCGCCGTCGCCGATGACGTGTCGCGGCCCATCAACGCCGTGCGGTGGATTTTCGATTTTGGTGGGAAAATAGCTGCAACTAGGGTTTCTTCTCTGACAAGAAATGGATTTGCTTTTTATGAATTTCGCTTCTCACGAAACCTCCTATTACTCTTTCCTCAAAAAACCCACAAATTTCAGAAATTTAATTTACTGCAACAAAACCTTGTATTACAAAATTCTCGAAAAAAGAGAAGATAAAAAAAAACATTTTGGTACTGCTGTTTTTGTAAAAGGAATAGGTACGCGTTTTTTTTACTTGTACCACATTAATTTCGTGAAAACCATATGGTAAAATATCTGAGTTTTCTAAAAAATGGCATTTATTGGGTACAGTGTTTTTGTTTTACAAAATGTATTTTTGTGAGGAGTATAGAGTACGTTACTAATGCTTGACCTATAAGGCAAGTAATGGGATCAAAATGTGTATTTTTAGACAAAAAAACACACATTAAGTTTTTGTTCAGTGACATGTCTGTTTTTCTTTGACTACTCTCTCCCACCATCACATACTATGTGGGATTTGACTTGGTAAGATGTCGGGTACAAGATACACATGTATAAGAAAACCTTAAAAAGAACAAATTGAAGCATCAGTTCTTGTCAGAATCGAGGAAGCATGAACCAATATGCAATAAAAACGTAAACTCATCACAAAATCGATACTTTAAACCATGTATCCGTGCAAATAACTGCCTCAACCTTACAGAGTGACCACAAAACACAGTAAAGAAACAAAATAGCCAACCAATGGATCAATAGGTTGTCTGATGTCTGTATATTTGCTGATATCTCCATCTACACAAAGGGCTGTTCTCTAAGTTACATAAAGTCATAGTCGTCAAGAGCATCATATTGGCCCCCAACAGCCATTTCATCATCGGGCCCACCCACTTGAAGCTGTTTCTTCTTTGGACCTGCTTGAAGCCATATCATAACAGAAGGCAGTGATAAGAAATCATGACATCATCAACTCGAGGAAATTAGTTCACTTGCAAATGTTTTGTGAAGTCTACCTAGCAAAAGTCGGAAAAATAAAAAAGATTCTTACCCCCTTTCTTTTTACCAGCATTGGCTTCTTTCTCCAGTTTTATCTTTTCGTTTGCAATAGCGGTAACAGAAGATGAAACCTCTTTCGCGTCTGTCCCTTTCATCGCTGTCATAGACAATCTCATAACCGCTTTCAATAATCCTATATAGTGGAAACTTTTCTGCACAACATGTATGTGAAGTTCATAGACCAGCTCATGAATTGACTGCTGGACTCAGATAAACAAAATACAGAATTCAACAAACCTCGTAAGGGCATAGTTTATGAGAAATGAGCTCTGCATATTCCATGAAGTCACTTTCGGACTTGGGAATGAAATTATCAAGGGTCTTCTCGTCACCTTTCTTGGAAAAAAGTTCGGTAGTAGCTCTGAAATCAGATTCTTCCACAAGTCTGAGGCAGGATACAATATCAGCACAAGGATGAGATGGCAAAATGAAAATTACAATTCAAACATTTTACTCAGTAAACCATGATTGATAATCATCATGATGGAATAATTCTATTCATTATAATCGAACTATTTGAACCCCTCCTGTGGAGCACCTACTGTAGTAGGACGAGTAAAAAGCTGCAATTAGTGACAGGATGAGATGAGAACAACCTCCATTTAAATATTGTGTGCATATAAGTTTTTAATTTATTAGAAAAACCTCTACTTAAACAAGGCCTGCCAGTTTAAGCAATCACTACCAACATGTGTGAATCTGTGTTTTTTCGAAAAAGAAAAATTCCAAATCCTCCGTCACAAACGTGGAACAATGATAAATGATACAGTGATATTTTCTGTCACGGTGAATTTTAATCCTAAAACACACAATGTCTCTTCAACTAAAAGCCTGGAACTAGAAACTATAAAGATAAGTTACACCATACCTACAATGAAAGGTGACAAAAAATGATGGAAACATTTCACCTTTGTTGACGAAGTTTCTCAGCAACTGGGTCAAGTGGCACTTCATTTGCGGTTTCAACAGTTTTACTCTTCTTATCAGTTGCTTTTGCTGCAGGTTTCTTGGGAGCCTTTTCAGCAGTTGGTTTAGGTGCCTGGTGTTGGCAGGTAATGGTAAATTCACACAGGCAAATAGAATCATATTTTGCAAAGTTACATCTAACTTGCTATGTACTTGACCAAAAATGCACATTCAAACACTGAGTGTGCCTTAATATACACAACCCAAGCGCATCACTATGAATGTCTATTGCCCAGTGGTAGTTGGATTTCCTACTTTGTCTAAAAAGTAACTTTGTGCAAAATAACTCAGATGCCGCCAACCCCAACAAACTCCAGATCATGATGTTATAGCTCAGAGGTCAGCTTTAGCACTATATATAAGTATCAAATTATTCAGATGATCATCTCAGTTAAGTTTAATGAGGTGAAGATATCCACAAGAGTACGAAACTCTAATTCCAACAGGAAACCATCATATGCTTCGTTTCAGTACAAAATAATCCAATAGAGTACAAACTCTTGGTTAACTAATGCATAATTAAACTTCAAACTGTTGAAGCATCTTCTTCTAACATTAATAAACCAAATGTAAAAGGCTGCTTTATTAATTCATACCTATAAAAGTAGCCACTGTCTTCTAACAATGAGAAAAAATATATATATGTATATAAACAGACCCAAAATATTGTGGCGGGTGATGGAGTTCAAGCAATAAGATCATTCGGCATCCCTCTATAAGCAGGATAATAATTTATTCGGGGAGAACAGAATGCAAGTGAATAGTGCAAATGGATGATGATGATGATATAACGCATATAGCGTCTTTACATGCTATACTAAGAATTTAACTAATTAAGGGTCATACCAGTGCTGGTTCAGGTTCATCCTCATCCTCCCAAGACTCCTTCACGACATTCTCATCAGCATCTTCATCATCCCACAGACCTTTGGGCTGGTCCTTTAAGGAAAGAGGCTCAACTTGCACATCCTCTGAAAAATCAGAGTTAACAACCAAACAACCAACTTTGTCAGCCCCAGTAAAGAAACAAACAAATACCCAAATGCAAGAATAGAAATACAAATTCATAAAACCCAGAATCAAAGACCCAATAGCAAAACAGAAGCTCAACAAACTCCATAGCTAACAACCCAAAAGTGCAAGAACACATGATAACCAAAATGCATGAACCAACTAATGAAATTCAAGAAACCAATGAACAAGATAATACCCCATTAATCATAAAACCAGTCACCACCAAATCAAAACCCAACCTTTCTTTGCTTCACTATCAATACCACCAACCCTTACAGTGCAGAATCATCAAGAACAACAAAAATTACAAAATCGGTTCTTTGACATAGAGAAGCAACCAAAAAAAAATTCAAGTCTCACCCCAGTCCTCCATCCTAGTCTTGTTTCTGAGGTTCTTGGTCAGTGAAAACACAAAATTCCTATTCTGGGAAAAGAAAAGCTCAGAGAGAAAAAAAATACAAGTAGAACCAATTGGAAAAGAAACTGATCGAGGAGAGGTTTTGGGTTTTTCTAAAAAACCCTAAATAGAATTAAAATTGAGAGACGAAAAGGAGACGTTTTTATATATGTGACGTGGCAGATTGTCTGGTCATAGCAACTTCTGAAACTGTCCTAAATTAGATTATTTTAAGGTTGATTCGACGGCTCACACGCTTTGCACGTGCCAACCGAAGATGGCATTGATCTGACCGTCCACGTGCCATCCAGCTTACCCGTCGTCGCATGTTTGTCACGTGGCAACATGTTGGCTCAATTCGTTTATATGATCACTTACGTCATTAAATAAATATTCAGCTATAATAAATAAAAAGGTGGTATTTATCTTTATCAATATGAGGTTTTAAATGCTAATAAAGTTTAGGAGGCGTTAATTATAAGAATCTCAACGGAAACATAGTGATTTTTTATTTACTATCATCTACTAAATGAAAGAACATAAATGCTGTCATCTATCTGTATATATTGTCCCATAATTATCGTAATTAGTGGGTTGAAAAGTTTTGTAGGCACTAATTGAGAATTAATTAAATTAAATATTTAAACTGCTTAAATTTGTCTAACGTAGCCCTTTAGCTTTACAGTTTAAATTGCCGTTGGAAACCATTAATCCATAATAACATTATGAATCAAAGCCATTTCTATAATTATTATTTGATTGACATAATATTATAATCTCACACTCTTCCCCAACCCATGTGAGGGTTTCTTGGTTTTGGTCTTTTGGGTTTGCTCTGGCGACGGCGGATAGGCGGTTGTTGTTTGGGTTTCTTCTGTTTTGTCGCCGGCGAGAAGGAGAGGGTCGACTAGAACTTTTGGGTATTGTTGCTATTGCTCCGACCTTCGCTTTTGCTCCTGAGGAAGTCTTTGAGAAAGACCCACCGTTGCGAGCTCCGTCCGGCGGAGGAGCTCCGGGACGAGGAGGCGAGACGCTCGGAGTGGCCTCTTGTTCGATTTTGGGAAGACCCATTTGGGGGTTTCCTCGATTATGGACGGATCTGGTGGTTGAGGAAGAGGTCGTCGGCCCAGAAGGTCCAGACCTGAACCTGGCCGAGATTCGGAGGTGTGTTTGGGTGATTATTGTTGAATCGGTGTGCTTGGCTCCATGAATCGGACGGTGTAGGAGGCGGGGAGGTCGATCAGGGCGTCAGAGCCGAGCTTCTCGTAGCAGAACCCGTGGAACGAGGTCGACGGCTGAGGACGGGGTGAGGTTAGGGTTTATGGAGGTGGCTGATGGAGCTATCGGAGCCGCCATGGCTGATGGGGCCATCCCTCGTTCTTTCCTTCACAGAGGGTTGAGGATGAGAGTGGGGAAGAAGGGTAATCTTGACATTTTTCAAAAATGTAGTTCTCGCGTGATGGGCACGTGACCTCATATTCCTCAAAATTGTAACGTTGTCAGCCATGTTAAGGCAAGTTTAGGAGGCTTATAAGCTAATTTTATCTTCTGAGTTATACAAGTGAAAAATTGGTATAGTCCACGGTACCTACGTGGAATTTCCCACAGGTAATTACTTTATGCATGTTTTAAATATTGACACATAAAATACAAAATTTATTACAACCTCAAATGAGTTCAAAAGAAATGATATCAGTGAGAGTATTTCATTTTGAAAAAACACTTAATACTACTGTGCACTTGTTCAACAACAAACAAACAAAGGAAAATTTTAGATAATCCTTCTTAATTATACGCGAGTCTCACATGAACCCCTTTAAGTACAAAATCAATTTAGGAGATCTTCTAAATATCAAAAAGTTTCACTTTACTCTTTTCCATTAACTTTTAAAAAAATTCTGTTAAGTTTTGTGAAATGACAAAAATACCCTTGTATCTGAAAAATTAAAATAAACAAGTAAAAATGTTTTTGAACTTTTTTTCTAATTTTTTCGTTGTACAAAATAAAGAATAAAATTTTGTTAGTAGTAAAAATAATTTTTTAAA
>JAYMTP010003749.1:0-16326 GCA_036897365.1 Geranium brycei | reverse complement strand
TCCCGTTTTCTGTTTCCAACCCAAAAAAATATTAAAACATATTTATTTTTGAATAAAATTTGTATTCAAAATTATTATTTTAATAAAATATGTAATTAAATTATTATTTTTTCATTAAACATGTATTATAAAATATTATTTTGATAAAAAGATATTATTTTCATTAAATATGCATTTAAAATATAATTTTTTATATATCGGGGAGAACTGGGGCGGAGATACCTCACCCCGTCCCCGCCCCGTTCCTATCCGGATTCGAGGATTCCCCGCCCCGTTTTCGTTCGGATTCGGGGATCCCCGTCGAGGACGGGGAATATTGCCGTCCCTAAAATTATCATGTCTACGGTGAAAAACTTTAATGTATATCATGTCGTTACGGTAAATGATTTTTAAATATCAAAATCATTAAAATGAACGAAAAACATCCATTTCTTGTTTAAATGACAAACATGACCAAATTGTTATTTAATTAAAAAATCAAAATAATTTCATAATTTTTTTGGAGTGGCTCATCTTCTCGAGCAACTCGACTCTGTCGACCTCGCCTTCACTGTTTACATATTAAAATAATGTTTTTACATTGTTTGGCTAAAGAGTTTTTTGACATTTCAAATAAACTTTTAACATTGTTAGAGATTGTGAGATATTAAAATTCTTGACTGAGGTGACATGATACAATTTCAAGTTCATCGCGATGACACAATAATCCTGTAGTTCACCGTGGTGACATATAATTTCTCCAATATCTTATTTTATTTTCAGAGATAATTGTAATTTGGTACACTTAAGTAAATTTATATTCAATTTGTGACTTCGTCTCTTACCAGCTTTTGCATTGTTCTAAACAATTATGAGAGCTCGAAAGATTGTTGTTCCGGTGTAATGTGTAAGAATATGAATTTTTAGTAAGCTGATAAAATAAGAAAATGTGAGACTTAGGTGCAAAACTTGTTTAGTTAAGTAGACAAATTCAATTGTCCCATTTTAATATTGATTTGTAAATATCTATTTGTATAAAAATTAAATTCAAGACTTACCAGGACGAGACTTTTGATTTTATGTGTCTCCAAACTGATAAAAGAATCAAATTCGAAATGTTTATACTTGTTGACTCCCAAGAAACACTACATACACAGATTTGACAAACTCAAAAATCATAACATACATACAAGTCTTCAAATATTGCCAGAACTGGCACAAAATTAAAGACTAATCCAATCCAAAAGATGAATAAACACACAACAGTAATAGAATCAAGAAGAAAGGAGACGAATACATAATTAAGATTGAACGATGCAGGATACAAGAAATCAAAACAAAATGAAGTGAATTGCACGACAAAACTGAAATAAATCACAACATAATAATATATAGACACAAAAGACTAATCACAAGGAGCTGCCAAAAAAATTCCATTCTCTCATCACAATCCCATACCGCCCCATCCTGACTTTCTTCTCTTGTAAACAAACAAGCTGAGCGACTATGAACGGACAAGCCTCCCACTGTTGCACTTTCTGAGAAAGCTCCCGATCTCATCTCTTTCTGGTAAAAGCCAGGCTACATAATTGTACATGCACAACTTCTTAAAGTTCCACTCTCGAATTCATCATCCGACCCATCTACTTCACTGTCATTTGATCAAGTAAGTTCCCATATCAGCAACATTGTTATGAAAACTAGGTTAATCAAATTACCCAATCAAGCCAAACAAAATAATTGGGAGTTAAAAGAGATCATATATAGGACTATAAGCATTCATATATGTGATAGAAGTTTTATAAAGGACAGCCTCACATTTAAGATGACCTAATAGAATGCTAAACTTATATCATTCAAAGAATGGCAAACTAACGCATAACTGTAGTAGCTAACCCAAAAAAATTATACAAATCAGTGTAGTATCAAGGACACGAACGACCAGTTTTTTTTTTCGTTTTCCATCTTAGAGAAACTAAAATATGAATCATTTTTCTAGTTTCATAATGAACAGAGGTCAAGGGTATTAACTGTGTGAAAACATGCAGTCACTCCAACTTTCAGAAGAAAAAAGAAAGAAAAGAAACTGTGTAACATCTTAGAATAGATAATTACATAAAAGTTATGAGACGAGGCAACAATTTAAGTGATATTAACTTGAAACCAACATACACAGCTTCCCCAATAATTTAATGAACAAATAGTAATCTTTTTAGCTCATCAAGTAGAACAGTTTAATACGGCAAAACATTCTGAATAATCTATTTAGGGAAGCTGCCTACTGGTTCTAGCCATAAATGACAATAAAGCTTAAAACAGGAATACAAATAGCATACAGATGTAAATTATGTAATAACTATTTTTTATGTCATTGGCCTACAACAATCTCAAATGAAGCTAATAAAGCATGGTGCCAAGATATTTTTGCTCAAGCCTTAAGTGTGTGATTATGTTCTTCCATGTAGCCATTGTACCAGCTTTTATTTGTACCCACTTTTTAAGCAGAAGATCAAGCCCTTTTTCAAATACAATCCTGTCCAAATAGGTTACTTGACCAAATCAAATATATCTTTAATGGCATCTACTTTCACGTCTCCTTAGCATAAAGTGACATTAGATGATCCATGCTCTATATAAATGCTATTAATGTGTATAACCGTTACGTCTCTCTCCACGGAATATAAACCTGTCTTACTTTAAGCATCCACTTGCCATCATGCCATATTCGTCTTGAAATAGATCAACTGAGCTTATACTATAGTCTATAGGTGTCTTGAGCAAGTTTCACAGTAGCTACCAACTAGCTAATATGGAACTATAAATATGACTATTGGCAGACAATTTAGAATCCATGCAGAAACTTTATGGTATTTATTCCATCATGGGAAAAAAATAAATATATTCTTTGATTTAAGAATCTATAGGAAGCATAGGTATTGAATCGTGACGTAAGTGTTCCATTTGTTGAGTTGACTTGGTTTTTTTTTCTCATGTGATCATACAATACTAGACCCAGTTTTTGTGCATGGTGTACACTATGTGTCAGATAAACACAAGACAAGACCACAATCCTCATCGGGGTAACAGTTGGATGGTATTTCCTCACTTTCAGAATAGTAGACGAGTCTTTTTAAGAGCAAATGACCAAAACACATAGCTAACATGACAAATCAGCCCAAATAATTACATGCTGGTAACCTAAGTTGACCAAGTTACCCTGAAGGTTCCAGTCCTATTGAAGCAACTAATAGAGCTTCCTAACTCGAAAGCGCACTGCTATATTTCATTAAAAAGACAGTTGAATTTTAATTCTTCGGTCCACGTCTTACCATCAAATCCTTTAGTTTTTTTTTCGAAGTTTTAGTGTTTGTCAATCTCCCACGAGTCAGCAGCAGCAAACCTATGTGCCAGACACGTCCAGACAAAAGAGGTAGATACAGAACTTTTAAAATTGTAGCTAAACAAAATAGCTGCACGCAGCTTCTTAAAATCTACCTATGTAACAGCTTCACTGATCCCAATAGACCCCATTATGAGCCTATCCTTACCCAATATGTAGTCGAGAAATAAAAAATGCAATAAAATCAACAGCTGTTGAAATATAAGAAACATGATCACACCCTTACATCACGTTTTCCAATGCCCCCCAACAAACCTTAACCAGATACACGAAGGTTCCTCTGTTACCAACTAACCATTGAAATGCTACCAAAATTCTTCATTGTAGGGCAGCTTCAACTTCTAGTCAATTTAAAGTACTCACTACACTCCATTAATTAAGCACCTGGCTGGTTGGAGACCCTACCCAGACAAACTCATGTTTAACTACTACTCAATTTTTAGATACAGCATTTGGTTCAACAGAAGATTGAGGCTTCAGGATATGTAATTATCTGATACATGCCTTTGCGTTAATGAACTGATCTCCATGAATGCCATTTTTACACAGTGTGTTTAGCATGTAGGTTAATGAACTGATCTCCATGAATGCCATTTAATATATGCATCTATTTGGCCAATGGATTTGGTTAGATTGTGTAGGTTACATTTTAAGAATTAGGCGACTAAAAAACATTTTAACAAAGTTACAAGGACCTGGTTTTAGCAATTAGAGGTGTAGGGGCCAACTCAGACTGAACAAAAGTATAGGAGGCAAAATGTAATCAACCCTTAGTTTATTTAATAAAAGAAAGGCTTACACGTGATTTTGTCCAAAATAAGTTAACCAGTACTTGCACCAGAAAAGCATTTCCATAATTTGAAGTATCAAACAGAGAAAGCTATATAATTATAGATATTCAATCTATTTAATGCAATAAGGTTTCAAGATGTCTACAAGTCATCCCAATTTAAAGAAAGAAACTTACCAATGAAAAATGCCACTGGTTATAGGGTCAAAGATAATCATATCATCAACAAATTGTACTTAGAACACCAAAAGGACAGTAAAAAATAAAAAATGTTTTGATGCTGTCATAGTTTCAAAATTTCTATTTCATGTTTTGATGCTAATATAGTTTCAAATTTTCTATTTCAGAGTAAGAAAATTACATACCTGGGCTCAAATTCCCTGATCTCAACAAGCTCACTCCCACATGTATCTGTCCACTGAACTTTTCTTCTTTCTATATGCTCAGCGATGTCGCTACCATTTACATTCAGTACCTCGCATTCATTAGCCTCCTCAACAGGATTTGGAACACTATGTGATGGCTTTTTCAAGCTACTCTTCAAAGAACTCTTTGTTGCACTTTCATCATTTACAATATCAGGCGTATGATCCTTGCAATTATCAGAAACAGGCGTCTCTGGCAACACATCCTGCTGTTGGGTAGGCCCCACTTTAAGAGGGGACGGGGTATCAAGCCCTGCGGAAGCGCGACCAAAGCATACAAAGGAAGCGCACCCGCGGGAAAACCGGTTCTTCAGGGAAGCCAGCTGGAGGTCAGAGTCAGATTCTTCGTCCACCAACTGGTACTGATTCCACGGCGCAACTCTCATGGGTTTATCCTTTTTCTTCTGACCCAGGACAAGAAGAGCCAAGCCCTTGCTATACCCAGAAGCTGAAGATGAGAAGAAACCTCCTCCTTCTACTGCTAATAACATCAGTTACGCTCATCTAGGGCACCAAGGAAACGGTTTCTATATGACAGTGCCCTCCTTCAGATGAGGATAACCTCCTGCAATTCAGCACCCCTGACACACAATTAGATTGGTTATCAAATTATCGGCATCCAATACCATTAAGAGACATAGATTTTGCTTTCAGTCAATATTTACTTCAACCAGTTAGTTTAATACGAACAAAAAAGTGCACACTCTATGCGCATAAACTCAAATCTAGTGAACACGTGTAACGTAAAGAGAAATTTAACACTCAAGTGATAGAACATCTGGTGAGGAAACTCGGACGATCATAAACATTTCAAGATATCTTTGCAATCTTCATAGAAAAAGGCCAAAAGGGTAGGCAGATCGTTAAGGCGATGACAAATAAGTAAAGCAATTAAGCAAGACTGAGTAATTTCCACAATAAAGTTCCAGTATGCAATAATTCCAATTACCAAGTCCAAGAACTTCACCATCTAGAATTCTTTACAACAACAAATCTCTGTTTAACACATTATCAAGACTGAAAAAAAACATAGCGAGACAAAACAGATCACAAAACCAATTGTGACTGATCATAGAAGTTGAGATCTACTTACTTGAAAGCAATAAGACTAAAAATGTCCAACCTGACACAGCTACTGTTATCGCAAACCCCATAAAATGCAGGAAACCTGCACTCTCCCCGAAATTTTCCCGGAAAATGCAAGAAACAGAAGAAAGATCCCAGATTTTCAATTGACCCAACACTCAAAATGCCCACTGAACCAAACCCATTTCAGCTAAAATGGCACAGAAGGCTTCGACACACACACAGATTAGATCAAACATTTCCATCTCCGTTCCCACGTTTCTCGAAAATCAATAAGGACGAGAAAAAGGGAAGCACGTGTCACCTGGTGCGAAGTGGCGGATACGATAAGGGTCTCCGGCGGATCAGTCGTCTGCGGCGGCGCGTGAGAGCGGCGGCTGAGGCATCTCCGGCGGTCGGCGATGGAAAAGGAACGTGAGATTTGAAAAGGAAAAAAATTAAAATAATTTTAACTTTATTTCTCTGTGGGACTATTTAAAAGATAATGGAGGATAGTGACACCACGGTGCATGATAGCACCACTATGAGAACTCTCCCTTTTTATTTTTATTTTATTTGTTTGGAAAAAAATGTCCCTTTTATTTGATCTTGCTAAAGTTGAGTAATGGCATGGAGAAATTATTAGAGAAGTTGCTTGCTTGCACAAAAGGAATTTTAGTCTTTGGTTGTTTCTATTTCTAATCCGTGACAGTCTTCAATTCATGATCTTCACTTCTGAGTTATGTGACCTATAAAAACTTGGGCATTTATTACTCACTTCCCTTATTAGTAAAAACACTATTAATTGTTCACCCAAAGCCAACTAAAGGTTGTAAACATAGAGTCTAAGTCTAACACACACCCCCAGCTGAAGAGGGAGGTTTCCGTACGTTTAGACTATCACGAAAATCATTGAAGAGTATGCATGAAAGTCCTTTGGTAAAAATGTCAAGAATTTGGTAACGCGACGGAACGTGGCCTCGAACAACCTTCTCGCGGACAAAGTGAATATCCATTTCGACATATTTAGTTCACTAATGTTAAACAGAATTACCAGAGAGGTAAATGACACTAACACATTGTCACAATATACAATCTTAGCCTTCTGAACCGGAAAATGGAGCTCAATGAGCGAATTACGCTACCAACATGATTAAGAAAAAGTACACTGGTGACTCCTCGATACTTAGCTTCGGCGCTGGAGCGGGAAAGGGTAGGTTGTCGTTTCAAAGACCGAGAGAGAAGATTGTCGCTAAGAAAAACACAATACTCGGATGTTGAACGAACAGTGTCGGGACAATCACCCCAATCTGCATCAGTGTATTAAATGAGGTCGAAAACTGGTGACCTTTAAAGTTGCAACCCAAGATCGAGTGTTCCTTTAATTATCGAAGTACACGTTTCAAAGCGTTCATATGCGCAATTTTTGAATTGTGCATGTGTAGCCAAACTTGGTAAACTTCATATGATATATCTGGACAAGTGTATGTAAGATATTGCAGTGCTCCTACTAGACTCTGATAGTGAGTCGGATCGTCAAAGGGAGGGTTCGAGTCATGACTGAGTTTAGGCTTTGTGTCAATGGGAGTGTGAGAAGGATTACATTTGTTCATTTCGATTTTTTCAAGAATATCTTCTGCGCATTTCTTCTAATTGAGAAATAAACCAGAAGAATTCTGTTTTACTCTGATTCCCAAAATATAGTTCAAGTGTCCCAAATCCTTCATAGCAAATTATGAAGTTAAAAGTGACATAATAGACTTACGTAGTGTTGTGCTGGATGTGACCAATATGATGTCATACACATATAGAAGAAGATAAACTCGGTCGTTATCTCGTACATAGATGAATAAAGAGTGATCGGGTTTTGTCATGGGAGAAACTGATGGTGGTGACAAAGTCTGCAAATCGTTGGTGCCATGTACGAGGTGCTTGCTTGAGACCGTAGAGAGATTTCTTCAATAAGCATACACATTCCGGATGTGTTGGATCCCAAAAACCTAGAGGTTGATGCATATAAACTCTTTCGTTGGGTGTTCGTGTGTAGAAATGCATTCTTCACATCTAATTAATGAATTTCTTACAAGTGACACATCACAATGCTAAGAGCAGTATGAATAGTAGCGGATTTAACCACGAGGCTAAATGTTTCATCACAATCAATGCCAACCTGTCATCACCAACAAGTCGAGCTTTATATCACTCAAAGGAACCGACGTAATTTGTTTTATGACAAAAACTCACATAGAATGAATAATTTTCATATTATATGGGCGGGTAATATATTAGGCTTAGATAATTTTCAAAAAGTCGAGATTTGTAGAATAGTGCGCTGCAGTTGAAAATCATAGTTACTACATACACCGAATCACTATGACCAAAATGGAAGATTTTACAGGGAAATGTTATTGAACATGCAAGTCCAACACAAGAATTGTACAAGAAACTGTAGCACAGCATGGAGCTAATATTTATCCATCTATCTTCTCAGTCTCACTGTACACAAACCATCCCTCTATCTGTTAGTACACAAACATCCTACAAGCCTGCAAAAAGCTGCTGAACTGAAACCCACATCATATGGAAATAGAACAGCCCAGCTCTTTGGCCGCAGAGTCAAGAAACTTGATGGGCATTCCTGTCGCGAGCCGGCTGCGCGCTTCCCACGTCAGGCACTTCTCCCCGTCCCCCTGCCAGTCGATGATATCCACGTTGAAGTACTGGTACGCCGGCCCTTGCATCCCATTCATGTCCGCCTCGTTAGGCCCCGACTTGAATGACTTTGTATGCAAAATGTCCCGGAGCACTGATGTGCTCAGGGCGCGAACGTGTGCGCTTGGATGCGAAAGGCACTGGATGGTAGCTGGTAGACGACACTGCACATATTGACCCAAGAAAGTCGTATTGGTAAATTTATCCATGGACACCAATTGCTCGTCGTGTGGAGAAAAAGAAATATAAGCGGTTTCTTTACCTTTAACAGGTTTGAGAGGCCGTCTGCTACTGCTAGCCCGGATTCTCCCCATTCCAGAACAGGTTGCACCGCTCTGGCCGTTGCTTCCAGTAGCTGCCCGAGTTTATACAGTTGAGAATGAGAACAATGAGTTGACGGGAAAAGTAGTTGTTTCGAAGTATGTGAAGGCATTATGACAATTATAGGTCATGCATGTATATGAAGTGGCTCTGATACCATATACTATAACTTTATACCAAAAAACCAAAAATTTATGTTAGTGAGAGGTTTACCTCTAATTGTGGTAAAGTGCAAGCCTCTCCATCAACAAGCATCCCGTCTGTGGCGCGCAGGAGTAGATCTGACGCGCTTGCCAAGATCACCAATGATTCTGGGCTGTCGTGATCTCTCATTAGCTCGACTATCAGTTTTACGATCCGCTGGTTGATTCTCCACATCTCGTGACCGTGGCCATCGTCCTTGGCAATCCAGGGCTGTAATTCCCTCTCCGCCTGGCAATCATATATTAACATAAATTAGCCGAAAAGAAATCAGGATTCTGAATCGAACAATAAACCAGGCAGCAAAAAATCAATTTTTTTCCTCTTTTCTTTCTTCAATTCAAGCATAGGACAAATATGGACCTGAAGAACAACTGCTGTGGCTGCCTTTGCTGGAGATGATGACACAACATTGCAAAGTGCAGCAACCACCTGAAATCATTCAAATAAGACCATCAAAACCAAACATTCAAGTTATCAATACATTTTAACATAAAAGATACTGCATAGTCCAAAATGTGGATTGTAGACTTTTCTTTTGTAGTTATTATTCATTGAATGAGTATAATAAAATCGCTATACCTCTATATATAAAAGAGGAACAGAAAAGAATATAGTAACATGTGAGACATAAGCTATGAAGATTACCTGTCTCCATCCTTGCTGGGCAGAAGTGCTTTCTGCACTTGGTTTAGTCTCTGGGGCTGCAATCAACTTGTGCCAAAGTAACGAAACAACCGAGAAACATAACTCTTGTTTGTCACTAAGCACGGATCTCAGAAGAAATTGTGCGCTGCAATTAAACCCGATATGCCTGTCCATTGTAAGGAAATTGGCCAGATCCGAAGCATCCAATAAGATACCCGCGATACCTTTACCCAAGGTAGTTCCCGAGCCATGGTCTGAAGATGGTGCTTTCTCGCTTTTAAGTGAAACAGATGAAGACGACTGACCAGAATCGAAGCAGCTAGTATTTGCGCGCTTTATGTCTTTCCTTCTGCCGGAAAAGACATGAGAATCTTTCCAAACTGTTGCGTGCATAAAGTGCGCTTGTAATGGCTCAGCCTTAACGACAATAGAGGCAACGGCTTTGCTGTGAATGTCAATGAGGTTATACAGCGATGATGCTCTTGTGTGAATTTCTTTATCCCACTTGCAGCGCATCAACACGGAGAGAGCGCGCATACAAGCCTTTGATCGCCTGAATAGTTCAGAAACATGAGCAGCAACCATGGCCGCGGCAACTATTTCATTAGAACTGTAGCTCCAGGAAGTGCCGATAGATGATGGTTTAAGTGAAAACAAAGCCTCGAGAATTGCTAAAATTCTGTGTGTATGACGAATGGCAGAGTCAACCCCGGGTTGGAGATCATTGGCGGATCCATTTACTTTTGCAGGCTCAGCTACTACAACCTTAGAACTCGAATGATTGCTCCCCCTCGAAAGCAGCGGGAATAACTGAAGCTCACATGAAAGAGCACAAACAGCAGCTAAAACATATGAATCAAATGCTCCTACGGGCCCTAGCTTTTTCGTCTTCCTATTTTTCATTTCTCTCTGCTTTTCTGACATTGCTTGTACGTCCTCATCAGGCGCGGGATATTCTTGACTTCTCGGCCTCTTGGTCCCGTTGGACTGAGCAGCTTCATGGCTAACACAGACAGTCAACACAACAAAAAGTAGGCGCGAAGCAAGCTCTACAGAGGCACATGACTCCAAAAACAACGAATGGACCATTGTACGAAGCTCTGCCACAGCAAGGCTTTTTGAGGCAGGCCCTGTGGAAGGGTATCTTGTTTTTCCAATTTGTTCTTGGGAGGAGTCAGGTGGGAACGTTCTCTGAAGAATGGCTTCCACGGTGGCAACGAATATCTTCATGAGACAGGCTTCAGACGGACTTCCACGAGGGAGATATTCGAGGACCTTGAGAAGGGGTATGTATAAATTCCATGATAACACGGGAGGTTGCAACGGGGTTGCAACAATTATTTCAGGAAGATCAACAGCTGAAGAGCTTAAAGGAATCAAGCCATAAGCAGCTTCCCATATGGTACATATTCTCCATTCAACCTCGGGACCATGGGCACAAAGCATTGATGCAATCCCTTGGGCAGTGGCTTCAATAGTTGCTTCGGCAGCAGGCAGTTCTATCTGGAAATAAAATGCTAATTAGGACCAACAAGTTATGTCAAAGGAATATTTTATATTTCATATCCACAAAATTTTACGGAACATTTCCCAGGAGCTGGACGTATGTAAATAGGAGTAAAAAATACAAACAATCAATTTTGAGAAGTGGTACCTGCTTCCTGTAGGATGAAATATTGCCCCCTGAAGAGTCGTGATGGACTTCAACTCCCTCAACCCCTCTTAGTGGCGGAAAAAGCAATGCAGGCTGTGAGAGTACGCGGAAGAGTAAGGCTGCTGCAGCATCAGCAGCAATACCCGCCCTCATGGACATTGCAGTTCCAATAGCACGCAAGAAATGCAAGTGCATCCAGTTCCTGGGAAGCTACATTCATAAACATAAAACCATTATAAACTGAAATTGTAAGCTTCAAATCTCATTGATAAATGCTGTGATAAGTTCAAATCTTTCGAGAAACATAAAATAAAATGAATGGAGCAGCACCAATGCATGATGTCCCCAACAAGCATGCATAAATATGAATAAAACACGTACCCTCATGCCAGAGGCATAGTCCTCGGCTGCCCGGAGGAGTTCAACAAGCTGTACAGCTGCATCAAGGGCATCTGGAGCCCATGACGGTGGCGCTTCGAGGAGTCCAAGGAGAAGTCGCTGGGTGGCACTTGGTGTCGCAATGGCATAATACCTAAACCACATGAAAACAAACTAAGACATACATACCAGAAAACTTTATTTTAGAACATGATCGTAAGTCCAAGTTTAAAATCTTACCTATGAAATAAACGTGCATAGGGCTCAAGAGCTGGCAACCCAGCAACAAGATGCTCATCTAAAGATGTTGTTGGAGGGGGAAGCAGAAGTGCGGGAACAGCAACTGCTGTTAAAGTAGCAGTCTCATAGCGAGCAACTTCTTCATCACAAACACTCAAGATAACACCAGCACCATTTGCAACAGCCCACCTTGGAGTTGATGGCATGAGTTGTGGATGCTTTCCAGATCCACGAGAAGAGGCTAAAAAATAAAAAGTTAATGAGCACAGGTTCTTTCCAAGAAGGAAACTTTCTTCTCACTAATGTATTTCAGCAAGTGCCTAAAGGAACATCACTTCATTTGTAACAGACAAAAAGGTTACTCACAAGTTGTAGGTGGCTTGAGCTCTCCAGCTGCATATTTACCCATGACGCCGCCACACCTGTGATGGAAATAGTAGTGTGTCGTTAGCTTCAGAGGTAAGGAAGTATGCCGCAAAAGTTAAGCATTTTGGTAAAAATAAACAAATAATGAAGTGTCCAACTATTTTCCTCAATAGTGTAAAGTCTACTACTATGGACTAGTATCAAAGAAAAAATTACTGCTCAGTTCAGGAACTAGAAACACCTATCCCCTGTTAAGTTTCAAACCAGCTTGTTGAAAAACAAAAACAATTCTATATGCTTAAGTATCCAACTAGTTAGACATCAACTTGTGTATTTCTTAATAACAAAATTGCCACCTGTGTGCTTGCATGACCTGCAAAGCTCAGTCCTACCAGTGAAATTACTTAAAAACAAAATGACAACTTTCAGAGTCAGCATAGCGCCCTCACCAACGGAAGTAGTCACTTCTAATACCGAGAGGTGCTGCAAGTAATATATCAGTAATCCATGGGGACAAGGGCCTTAAAGGTTTCCTCTCTTGCTGTGCCAAAGGTTCGTGGCACGACTCGCCATCTATCGATTCACTGGTAGTAGCTTGGCTCCCACTACTGCTTCTATCTGTTTCGTTATTCTGCCGTTCAATCTTGTACACTGGGCGATTGTAATGGGTTAGAATCCGCAAAATCTCCCCGCAAGCAAGAGCCCACTGTTCAGAATATTCATTCTGCAAAAGCGAATAAAAGCAAAAAATAAGTATTCTTCATATGAAACGAGAGAGATGATACAACCATTTCTAAACCAAGTGCAAGTAACAGTTTAATAACGATAAATACCTCGCTGCTTGGGGAGACCAAGGAAATGAAAGAGGCAAAGGGTGGACTAATCTTATCATACACCAGTGAACCGTCAATTATACATGAAATAATTGGAAGAACAACAGCATGCCCGTGCTCGGGATGATGAAGGACAAACATAGCTGCAAAGAGGTTCAAAGTTCAAGTGAATACACAGCGCCAATTACTAAGTCATCAATAACTCAAATACAATTGGAGATAGAAAGTAGTAATACCCAACACATCGTCAAAAAGGCGTTTTTCCTTAGATGGATAACGATTTCGTATCAGCTGTTAAGATAAAATATATGCATCAATATCCAATATAAAAACTACACAACACTTAAGCAATTAATTCATTCCCAAAGATAATGATGTATTTTCCTCTCAACAGTAAGTGGAATACTATACATGAAGTGTTAGTTCCATGAATGATAAAACACAGACAAAAGAAGAAAGAGCATACCTCGGAAATATCATCAGGAAATTGTTCTGACGTGAACTGTCCGAAGTAGTCAACATATGCAGTAATTTGAGCCTATACAAGGAAAGAAGTAACAGAAGAAGCAAAGGTATCAGTACTTAAGCACATGGAAACCTGAAAACAATGGCCAATATGAAAGTCCAAGCCTAAGGAAAATATCCTCTTCAGTAACATGTAACAAGTAACCACGCACCTCTTCAAAACATTTTCAGTACAAAACTAAAACAAATATCCTCAGCCAAATCTATCATACCAATCAAACCTCAACTTTCATATCCGGTATGCACTTAGAGTTACTAGATTTGTTTTCTCACATCTCAGTCTCAAAGCAAAACAAACAGGAAAAATGAAATGCAAATTAATTTCAGCCAGCAAAACACGTGAATGAAACAAGATATTTATGAAACAGTACAAGGAATTCACTGCGCACCTTTCGCTGTAGCACGTCCTGAGGCGGAGGCCAAAACAAGGAAGAGAACTGGAGGCCATCGATCCACCGCTCAGATGAAGCAGCCATAGAAGATATGCCCTTCAACACCAATCGGAACAAGGAAGATCAAAGCAGCAATCCTCTGTCTCAAGTCTCAATTGCTACAATCAAGAATTAAAATATCTTAATTCACAATACTACCCCAAGATTTCCCAGAATTAATCTAAACCTAAAGTATTGAACTTCACTGAGCCCAAACATGAATTTGTAAGGAACAGAAAAATTAAATTCAAGCAAAACTATTACACCTCTCCCCAAAGAAAAAAAAATTAACAACACATTCACATCTCAACTCTTCAAATCTCTGACCATGGACTCTTCTAGCTAGTCTCAATAATCCACAATCTGAACATTACAAAACAACCCAATCCTCTAGACAGACAAAGGATATAAGGGCAAGATCGAGATCTAGATGAAGATACCAAATGTGTTGAAAATTTCATTAAATCCACCATTCACCCAAAAAAACATTGGAAAACCCCATAACCCCAAAATTGCAAGCACAATAAAATACCCACCTGTTCATTTCACAAGTATCTAACCAATATATACACATAAATATCACAATTAAAGATACATCCAAATTCAAGAGCAAAATCAGATGAACTGAAATCCTAAAGCAGAAGATGTTCCCAACAAATCTTGTGATAAAAAACATAACAAAAAAATCAGAGGAAAACCCAGAAGAGGGATGAATGAAGCAACTGACCTGAAACACAAATTTCGATGGACTGCTAAATTAATTGGATATTTTCCTCTCTGGGTATTTCTGGGAAGATTGTTTGGGAGTGTAAAAATGATATTTTTTCAGAAATTATTTTTGGTCTGTGTATTTATTCAAGAGGGTATGGATGGTTTGGGTGGACAGAGGAGAGAGAGAAAGAGAGAGAAGATCTTTACAAGGAAGGAGAGCTGTTCGCTCAAGATTGCTGCGTACGTGGCACTGATATTTCATACAAGGCCAAGTGGCATGTCATGTCATGTCATACATGCACCCATACATCCATGAATATCACATGATGCTTTCCAATAAAATAATAATGTAATAAAAAGAGTTAAAGAAAGAGGAGAGAGATAATTGAAAATGAGAAACAGGGACAGGGCACTACTAAAACTTTGGGTTGGTGGAGTGGCAAGTTCATATATACATTACGCTCCACGTTAGACGTAAAAGACTAGTCTGATGAGTTTAGAGTTCAATGTGAATATAACATTTTCTTAACTCATTAATTTTTTGACGTGAGACTTTGAACTCACATGTGTACTTTAACAATAAGGTCGTCACCGGAGAAAGGAGCTGGAATCAGTGAGCAATCCAATGAAGGCTATGGTGTCTAACGAGACGGGAAGGTGGTGAAGAGGCCATCGCCGAAAAAAAATGGACTCCATAGAAGATATAGGAGAGGAGATGAGAGAGATGAGCGGCACAAATTTAAAAAGAAAAGAGAGGCAATTTAGGTTTTTTGCAGTGAATTAAAATTAAAATAAATTAAAAATTACTACATGTAGCTCCATGAGATAAAATAAAAATTGAATGATATTGAAAAAACAAATTATATAAGAGTGCATATATTTGATTATTTGATTGTAATTAAGCATAATTTTGTGAGATTATCCCTAAAATTAGTATATAGTTATTTATAGACTAGTTCGGTTATTCAATTATTTTATATTACTAACAAAAATCGAACCAATATTTTAAAAATAATCAAATCATTTGAATAACTAAATAATTTATTTTTCGATTCGAGTTTGATTAAAATTTTAATTATAACCTATTACACACCAAGTAATTACAGAGATAAACAAGTGCGTAAATAGAGGTTTTTTGTCATTTTTATTTCTCAGAAGACGTAAAATATAGGATTTTGTTGGTGAGGGGTGGTAGTTCCTAGATATTTGTGAGAGGGTATATGCTGTGCAATACACTCTTAGCAAAGAAAAAGTAACATCTTAATAAAAAAAATTCATTTGGCATCACTATCTATCAATAACAATATTATATAAAAGATTAATTCATAAGAAGATTAGTCTTCAATTTTTTTATCAAAACTGATTACCGTGTAATACATTGAAATTTATATTAGTTTTAGGTTTAAAATATCATGTTATATAGTCCAAACAAAATATGAATTCTTAATGAGCTAAAATTTGCTCAATTCAATATATTTAACAATCCACTCATTTTAACTAATAATGTGAAAATTCGGATTAGGCACACAATGTCTGGCACAATGTTTGTGACGTTGCGACAGACACCTTACTGAAGCACAGTTCAAAATTACACAAAACAGAAACGTAAATAACACACGATGTGGTTACCCAGTTCGGTGACTCCGC
>JAYMTP010003748.1:0-16329 GCA_036897365.1 Geranium brycei | reverse complement strand
AGACCCACTAGGCTAGTCTTTTGGGTAAAAGGTGATCTCTAATGTGTGTATGAGCTTTCCTTGAGTGCTCCTCCTAGGTAAGGCCCCCCGGATCTCCCCAACAGTTACATCAAATAATAATTTTTCTACCTTTAACACGAGTCGATATTATTGTGAATATATGAAAAACAATAAAATTGAACATGACTACATGCAATATGTTGTTATTATTATTGTTTTCTTCTTCTCTTTTTTAGATCAATGGGTCATAGCGAAACAAGAAGCTCGCGAAGAGTTCAGCGACTGGCCTCACAGCCTCCTCGCGATCGGAACCTTCGGGAACACCGATCACAGCCATTCCTCGTCCGACGAATTCTCCGACTTCACGCCCGAAGAGGTCGGGAAGCTGCAGAAGGAGCTGACCAAGCTGTTGACCCGGAAGCCGAGCCCCGAGAAGGAGAGGCAGGGCTCGGATCTCCCGTTGGACCGGTTCCTCAACTGCCCGTCGAGCCTCGAGGTCGATCGGAGGGTCGGCGATTCGGAGGGCCACGATGAGATCGATCGGACGATCAGTGTTATTATTGGCAAGTGCAAGGAGATTTGTGCGGACAAGAGGAGGAAGGCTAGTGTTGGGAAGAGATCGGTTTCTTTTCTCTTGAAGAGGGTTTTTGCTTGTGGGGCCGGCGGGTCCGGGCCGGCCCCGAGCCTGAGGGAGTCGCTTCAGGAGTCGAGAATGGAGAAGGTACGTGAACGAGCTCGTAAATAAAGTCTGCTCCACTTAAAAAGTTAAGCTGACGTATAAAAGACGCTGTTAAAATGTGACGAGGGATAAAAAAATTCAGATAACCCGATATTTTTTATTTGACCGGGCGGGGACGGGTCATATGACCCACTTTGCTGTCGTCAGTGTGAAAATGCAAAGTACCTTAAACCCGACCAGGACCTCGTATTTTGAAATCATAAGTGTCATTAACCGACGAGGACTCGATATTCACGATTTGACCAGAGTTGAGTCGAGATCACGAAATATTCCCATAAGTCTCCACGTTTCCGTATGGTCAAATTACCCTCAATACTAAAAAAACCCGGTATCCTATCTGATCTGAGTGGACACATAAATCACTAAAGTCGACCTGTTGCAACTTTTATAGAGAGGCAAAATGCCTCAAACTCGTCGGGAGTCCCGATCTTGTCGAGGCGGGATGAGATCACAAAATCTGCATCGAACCTGCCCTGTTGCCATCCTTATATTACTTTTTTTCCTACTCGTGATTCACATATTTTCAATATACGAGTTTCATTGTCCTGAAAATCCACGATAGTAAGATCATATGTGGATTGTGAGTTTTCTTCTGAAACAAGATGACATAGATGAGCGTAAGTGTTTGATCCAACCAAAGACTCGATTGAACTCGTATAGGTGAATCAAGTTTTAACAAATAATAAAATTGTTTCCTAGATTTGAATCCTAGGATTTTGATTGATGTTAATTTTACAGCTTTTACGGACAATACTGCACAAGAAGATCTTCGCACAAAACGCTTCAGGAGAAGCATCGAACAAGAAGTACCTTCAAGACAAAAAAATGGACCATGAAGACGAGAGGTTGGAGAAAAATAGTGATGGAAAATGGGTGAAGACAGATTCTGAATGTGAGTTCATTAACCAGCTCAATTTTAACATAGTACACAAACAAAATTTTCAGACATTAATTAACTAACTTGATGATCTCTAATTTTGATTGCAGATATTGTTCTAGAGATTTAAAACACACACCTTCCTCTTCATTATAGTTTAAATTACAAGGTAGCAACACTTCCCATCTAGCTCAAAAATATTTCTGAAATTTTCTCTACTCAAATTATCGATTTGGGTTTGGGTTTCGATTATTAATTAATTCAGTATTTTAAAACTCTCTGATAAATTCTCAGTTGGTTAGATTAATTTTTATTCATCATTTTCGGTGGTTCAATTTTACTGAGTTTCAATCAAAAAATTCGATCAGATTAACCTTGTTAAAATTGGTCAAATTTTAATTTAATATTGTGTATGTATGATTTAAAAATTGTCGACCAGTAGTCCTCGTCTCCTCCACGTGAAACAGTGAATTGTGGTTTCGGTTATTAATTAATTCAGTATTTTAACTCTCCGATAAATTCTCAATTGGTTAGAGCGATTTTTATTTATCATTTTCGGTGGTTCAATTTTACTAAGTTGGCCGGTAGTCCTCGTCTCCTCCACATGCAGCAGTGAATTGTGCATTATATATTTATATTTAATATTATAAAAACAAGTTTTGCCGATTTTCTTTTATTTTTCAAAAATCTTTTTTTTCTCGTCTGGCTGGATTTAGACCGATCCTGAGTTTTGGAATCTTAATTATTATTTCTTATGAAATTCCTCAGATCCGGAGAGTTCGAAGTACACATTTTAAGATGGCGATAATGGCATGATCAAGACATGATATTTGCTCGGTCGACGACTATTTTCCCTTTTTTTCATGTTTGTGTCTGTTGATACAGAACAAAACATGTTACATGAATCATGGTTGATCGATTTGCTTAGTACGTAGTCTCTGTACTGGAAAGGCTACATGTTACTTTGTCTATAGTTTTCTTGGAAATATTTTTGGGGCTATGGTTTGCTCTTTGTAGTATAGTCGGTAGTGGTGGTGAATAATAATATAATTGTCCATTGATGCATGAAACTTGTAACTTTTTTATTTTCCTGCAAATTAAGATGTTGATTAAAAGAACACTTCACTACATTTAGTTATATCTGTTTTATACTTTGGTATCTTAATTTTTTACTACCTTAACTATCACTTTGAATAATCGTTAGCATTCTGCTAATATTAACGGCCAAAGATGGGTCAATTGTTGCAGTCTACAATCGTTAGCATTCTACTAAACAAATTAAACTTAGAAATTAAAGAAATCCAGTAGTTCTTCTTCGACAAGTTCACGGTAACGGAGCTGAAGCTCGGCGGGTGGTGTTTGCGTTTGGCAAGCTGGCGAGACGGCCGATGTATGCGGCAAAAAGGTTTGTGACATAATGGAATCGAATCCGGAAGAGCGGAATTGTCGATTTAGGAGAACGAGTCAATGTCACATACGAGTTGGGTTCAATTCGATCGCTGGCGACTCTCTATTGTAGATATACTAGGTTATTTGTGGAGCTCAGTCACAAATCAGAGACGAGGGGTTCGGTTCAGTCGTCGGCGAGGTGGGTTCGATTTTCGCCGAGGTGGGTTTGATTCGGTCTCCACGAGGTAGGTTTGATTCGGTCGCTAACGATATGGGTTCAATCTTTCACTCTTCAACCTCTCGCTCTCTATTGTGAGAAGGAGGGAAGGGGAAAGAGAAAAAAATGTCTCAGCGGCATACTTTTAAAGTTTTGAATGTCATTAAAAGGTAGTTTAGTCATTTTAAGGTTTTGTTAACAGAGTTAACACATATATCCCAAAGTGATAATTAAGGTATTAAAAAAAGAAAAAAGAAAGTTAGGATATCAAAATGTGAATCAAATATAATTAGATTAGTCGTTTTTCCTTAAAAATATTCATATGTGAGATTAAGTCTCAAATCGAATAAAAGAATTTACATACATATTAGACTTTTTTGTTTCTCAATAATTATTTCACCAAATAATGTTGATAATTATTTCAACCCAATTATAATAAACTCGAGTTAAGTACTTAACAAATCAAACTCCAACGTTTTATTAACCTTTAATTATAAATATTATAAGACATGAATGACTTGATTTTCTGTTTATATATTCCTTTTATTTATAAATATTAGATATAATTGTAAAAAAAACAGAAAAACCACTAGAAAAAGAACTGATTTGGTTTGGTTTAAAATATAATCGATAAAAATTGAATCAAATTAAAAATCAATCGATTTGAGTATATAGTTCATTTTAGGTCACCGACATTTATTAATTTAGTCTAAAAATATTGGGACAACAAAAATAAATCAACAACGGCCCAAAATGAGAATTTCATGAAAGTCGGTTTTAAAAAACAAAAATCGAACCGAAAATAGGTAAGTCAAAACAACCTAGAATGTGAGAATCAAGAAACTCGGTTCATAAAAAATAAAAACCTGATAGTCTCAAAACCGAACCAAGTTCTATCAATTCAATTTTTATTTTTTTAAAACCAAATCAACCGACTCAATTCAAAACAGAACCGACATAAAACCGAACCGTAAACAACTCTAAGTCTCTAACTTCACCATTTAGTATTATTGTTAAATTATCCATTATTTCAACTAAAATAAAAATACAACTAACTCAGTATCTGAGACTGACTACGCTTCGCTTTCCAATTGAAACCTTACTCGAGCACAGAGCCTTCGCATTTACTTACATTCCTCTCATCTTCGTTCACCTTCAGATCCGTAACTTTCTCTTCTTCTTCGTCTTCGTCGTCTCTGGAATTAGGTTTTGCTTCTCCTCTATGCGACGGAAATGGCGCGGACGGAGATGGCGGTGGCTGTGAGATTGCTCTCGGTGCTGTCTCTGCTCGTGTGCATTGAGGTCGAGGCCTCGGTTCACGAGTACAGAACCGAGAAATTTGTGAGCAGAGGCAACGCCTTCGTCGTCCATGGCGGCAGCGAGGGGATCTACTCCTCCGTCCCCGACGAGAACGGCACCACCGTCTCTTCTCCGGCCGGAAACTCGTTTATACGGTATGTTTCTGAGCGAGATCTCTGAATTCGATGCTTGATCGGTGTTTTTCTCTAGTGGTGTTGCTTTTTGCCTTCGAGATATTGCTGTATTTCGCTAAGATTCTATGGAGAGTGTGATTATGAACTTGTTCATCTGATTATTAAGCTTTTAGGGTGAATTGTTGAAGTAGACAGTTGATAGTGGTGAAATTCTGGAAACATTGGCTTCATTTAAGATGGACTTAGTGATAGTGAGCTGATTGAGGATTTAATTAGCTTATTATGGAGCTTTTCAGCTTAATTTTGAAGAATAAAGTAGACGGTGGCAAGATTTTGGAAACTCGGGCTTTAATAAACCAGGACATAGTGACAGTGAGCTAATCAATGATCAAACTATCTGATTATTGAGCTTTTAGGATAGCTTTTTTATCATACAGCTTATGGTAGTACAATTTTGGGAACACTGTAGATAGTCATGAACTTGTATATCTGATGATTAAGCTTTTAGGCTCAATTGTTCAAGTACACAGTTGATAGTGATAAAATTCTGGAAACACTGGCTTTATAAACCTGGACCGAGTGATAGTGAGCTGAACAGTGATTAAATTAGCTGATTATTAATCATTTCGGCTCAATGTTTTTAGTATAAGTTGATAGTGGCGTGATTTTGGATTCTTTGGGCTTCAACAAACCAGGACATAGTGGCAGTGAGCTAATCAATGATCAAATTGTCTGATTATTAAGCTCTTAGGTTTGCTGTTTTATCGTACAGTTGATAGTAGTACACTTTTGTAAACAATGGCTTCATCAATTTTCTTGCTGATAAAAAAAAATGGCTTCATCAAAATCTGAACAATGTGGTGCAAAAGATGCACAGAGTAAGTGATGGTAAAAGTATAGGTTAATTATTGAAGTAAACAGTTAATAGTGGTAAAATTCTGGAAATGTTGGCTTCAATAAACCTGGACTGAGTGATAATGAGCTGATCAGTGATTGAATTAGCTGATTATTAAGCTTTTCAGCTCAATTTTGTAGAATAAGTTGTTTGTGGCACGAGTTCCAACTCGTGCTTCAATAAACTAGGACATAGTGGCAGTGAGCTAATCAATTATTAAATTATCTGATAATTAAGCTTTTAGGTTTGCTGTCTTACCGGACAGTTGATAGTAGTACACTTTTGGAAACAATGGCTTCGTCAAAATCTGAACAATGTGGTGCAAAAAAAAGACAGCATGAGTGATAATGAAAGAATAGGTTAATTTTTGAAGTGAACAGTTAGTAGTGGTAAAATTCTGGAAACACTGGCTTAATTAAGCCTGGACTGAGTGATAGTGAGCTGATCAATGATTGAATTAGCTGATTATTGAGCTTTTCATCTCAATTTTGTAGTTTAAAGTTGAGAGTGACACGATTTTGGAAACTAGTGCTTCTAGAAATCAGAACATAGTGGCAGTGAACTAATCATGATCACATTATCTGATTGTTAAGCTTTTAGGATTGTTTTTTTTATCACAGTTCATGGTAGTACAATTTTAGGAATATTGTAAATAGTTATGAATTTGTTTATCTGATTAAACCTGGATAAAGGCATAGTGAGCTGAGCGGTGAATGATTAAATTAGCTGATTATTAAGCTTTTCGGCTCAATGTTTATAGTATAAGTTGATAGTGGCATGATTTGGATACTCGGGCTTCAATAACAAGGACTGAGTGACAGTGAGCTAACCAAGAATAGAACTATCTGATTGCTAAGTTTTTAAGTCCACTGTTTTATCGTACAGTTAATAGTAGTACACTTTTGGAAACATTGTCGTGCATAAGATGCACGGCGAGTGATGATGATAGCATAGGTCAATACACTGTAAAGAATTGTAATGGAGGTAAAGGTGAATACTAGAAGGAGAAGAAGAATGTGTTTCTGTGTTCGTTTCAGTTATCACTGTCCAAACGGGGGAATATCGGGTTGTGGTCAATCTTCTGTTGTTTTGCTCGTATAGGATTGTCAATCAGGGTTAATAATTATGTTTATGTTTGGCCCATTAGGGTTAACATAATTATTAACCCTGATTGACAAGGATCATAAACTGCTGGACTAGTTTCAGCTCATTATTGAATAGGCATGACTTCCGCTATATGAAAAACATGCTAAAAATGCTTAATGTTCTTCTATTTTCCCTTACCCGATCTGGTATGTTAATATCTACCAGATTCGAGAAGACAACATTCAGGAGAACCAAGGAGTTCTCTAACTTCAGCTCAGGATTGATCCAAGCCATTGTTTTTGAGGTGGAAGATAGGGAGACGATCGGTGGTTCTGCCTATGGGGGGCAGAGAGCTATATGCTGCACATCAGATCTTGCAAAATTGGGTGTATGTTCACAAGGACAAGTCATTCACCGTCCTTCCATCAGAAATCCAGGATGGCCTCAAGTATTTGGCATCCCATTTGATACAGACGAGCTTCTTGCGACTTTGCCTTCAAAGTCGATACCGATTACACGAACTGGGATGTACAACCTGTATTTCATTCACTGTGATCCATATCTCAAGGAATTGGCTGTTGAAGGGAAGACCGTATGGAAGAACCCTTCTGGTTATTTACCTGGAAGAATGGCACCACTCATGAATTTCTATGGATTCATGTCCCTTGCTTTTGTGCTACTCGGAATCTTTTGGTTCTCTCAGTATGCAAGATTTTGGAGAGAAGTTCTTCCGTTGCAAAATTGCATCACACTAGTGATAGCACTGGGAATGTTTGAAATGGCTTTTTGGTATTTTGACTATGCTGAATTCAATGAGACGGGCATCAGGCCAACTGGGATAACTATATGGGCGGTCACCTTTGGCACGGTAAAACGCACGATTTCGCGTTTAATCATTCTGACAGTTTCTATGGGTTATGGTGTTGTAAGGCCTACCCTAGGTGGTCTGTCATCAAAGGTCATTCTGCTTGGAGGGACCTTCTTTGCGGCATCTGAAGTTCTTGAACTGGTAGAAAATGTCGGTGCAGTCAGTGACCTGTCAGGCAAGGCGAGACTGTTTTTGGTACTTCCTGTGGCAATCTTGGACGCTTTCTTCATTCTTTGGATATTTACTTCCCTCTCTGCCACTCTTCGTAAACTTCAGGTATTTTTTCTTCAGGATACTTGTTTTATGTTAATATTTTGTCCTTATAGTTTTGTTGCATTGTCATGGCTTTATTATAATTATTGAAGATCGGAGTATCTATATCTGGTCCATTGTAGAGCTTATCTATGAATTAAATTTTCGAGCATGTGCTAGAAAAGTGGGTTGTCCTAAGCTAATGAGCTCGAATTGATACCATGTAGATTTATGTGGAGAGATTGATAAGTGTTTTCCTTGTGTATGTATGGCATCAAATCGGAGCCAAATTCAAATTAGATAACATGCTCAAGAAACTCGATCTGTTATACAATCAATGATCTATGGGAATTATATCACCAAAATTTACCATGAAACTGTTATTACTCCTAGAAAAATTTAGCTCCAAACTGAATATGAAATCGTTTCAGGCCCCTACTATCTTTGATAAGATGATTTCATCAAAGGATTTAAATTTATTTGTTGCATCATGATAAAATTAGAATGTTATTAACCCCATATTGTCTTCCGACTGAACCTTTATTTTCTTTCTCATTGTGCCTTTTGGATGGGATTTGTGGACAAGATCGATTTTCATGTTACGTTGCATTTTCTGAATCCCATTTTTATTTCCTTATCTCATCCATATGTTCTTTGTCCTTCTAAGATTTACTGTCTGCTTAATCAAGACTAGTTGTAGCCATAATGCAAATGACTGACTAATTAACTTTGCTTACTGATGTGATGCACAACAGGCTAGAAGGATGTTGACCAAACTAGATATCTACAGGAAGTTCACAAATGCTTTGGTCGTTACTGTCGTTGTGTCTGTGGGATGGATATGTTACGAGGTAATGCATAGTTTCTTAAACATGATATCTGTGGATTTTAAAGTTGTGAAGCTGATTTGTTTTTTTAAATATGGTTTGAGGATACAGGAAGCTATATTCCTTATAATTCCATTTGAATCTTAGAGAAGGTAAAGAGAAATTCAAATAATATGGTCAAATTTCTTATTTAATTTGGGCCTCTCTTCCCTCAACATTTCCAAAATTAAAAATAAATGTTCAATTACAAGGATACTGTTTTATACTATTATGAGCTTAATCTGTGATCAGTTTTTTTATATATATTTCGAAAAGAATCCGTCTCTTTTGTAGCGTCTAACCTATACTGTTTTATAAGTGCAGCTTTATTTCAAGGTAAATGATGTCTATAATGAGCAGTGGCAAAACGCGTGGATCATCCCCGCCTTCTGGCAAGTCCTATCATTATCCATATTATGCATCATCTGTGTGCTTTGGGCGCCTTCTCAGACTTCAACACGGTACAATATGCCTTGTTTTCTACTCAAACTCATTATTTTTTATCTTCCCGGGTTAAGGTTTATATGGAGTTCAAAATTGCCCTTGTTTTATCAATGTTGAGTTTTTGTTCCTGTCACCATAAAAACATGGGTTTGTGTAAGGTTCGGGAGGGTTATCTCTATGTATCAATGAACCCGTGACCTCCTCTAGGTTAAGAGTATATGATGAATATTAATATATTATTCGTTCATAATATGAGAAATCGTGTTTGAAATCTTCTCATTTGACAGATACGCATATTCTAAAGAGACGAACGAAGAGTTTGACCGGGACGACACTTCTCTGAAACTCATAAAACCATCCTCAATGCCATCCACAGACATCAGAAGCGCTCCGCAAGCTACTTCAGTCCAAGGTGGTCGAGGAGCATCTAGTGACAATCATGGCGTAGACGAAGAAGAAGACAAGACACAGTAGTAAAGTAAAACCCAAACACTATATAACAGAAATATATCACTGTATACAGTGATTTGAGCTATATAAGTTATTATAACCCCGTGATTGTTGTAGCAGTGTTCTTGGGTGCTCCCTAAAGTCTACAACTTCTAGCGGAGGTATGGGACTTAAGATTTTACAAAAGCGAACTATATTATATTCTCTCGTTCTTTTTCTAGGATTAAGGTTTTGTTTTTTTTGTTTATGTGTACTGTGTCGTAATGGACTGTTCAGTGTTCACTAACCCTTGTTGCAGAGGGAACAATGGAGCTTTTCCGGGTTCTCATCAAAAATGAAAATACAGTATGATTTCCTTACACTTGCACTGGTTTTATCGATCACTTTGTTGCTTCATTCCTTCAACTGTTATGCGTTAGTAATGAATAATGATAGTTTAAAAAGGTAGGATTGTAAACGAGTTGTAGCGAGTCGAGTCTTGAACGAACTGTTCGAGCTCGTTATAACTGATTTTGAGCCGAATTTCAGCTTAGGTTGAGCTCGTTTAACAAATGAGCCAAGCTCGAGCCTAGTCTTTCAAGGCTCGACAATCTTGATGTTTGGCTTTTATAAATTTATTTGATTATAATGTTTCTCTCAATGAATATTTGTAGTTAAATCTGTCGGGCTAATCTTGAGTCGACTCTTTAATATGTAAATAATAGATATTGTTTATATTTTTGATGAATTTGTATGAAAATTGAATGAACTTAATCGATTCGAGTTTGAATATCTTTTTGGAACCTAGCCCAAGCTTTATAATATAAGTTAAGTTCTTTCGAGACTGAGACTTGATCTTTTTCCCCCAAGAACTTTGCTTATGGACTGTAAAAATGTAGATAGAATAGGTTGATCCTTACAATTTGAATTACCTTTATTTTTAAAGCATAACTATAATAATGGAATGGATGATTTCTGATCCTTACAGTGTGGTATAATACATTTTCATGTTAATATGGTGTACTATTTTAAAATCAGTTCAATACGATAAGCCATTTTTACGTTTCATTTTACCCCAACGGGTTAAAATAGACGGAAAATTTACTGTTTAAAGTCAATTTTTTTTAAAATACCAAATTTGCCCTTATAATAAATTAAAACTTCAAAATTAAAATTAAAACCAAATTCAGTGTTCTTCGTTTAGAAACACATAGATTCATTCGCCGGAGACCTTGGCCGATACCTCCAGAGACCATGGCCAGTTCTGCCGGAGATCATCTCTACGGCGCAGGCGGTAGCTATGGCCAGTTCCTCCTCCCGCCGACGAGCTCGCAGGTGGCAAGGCCAAGAGGGATCGGGATCGAGGCGTCTAGGGCTCGATTCACGGGTTGACTCCGATTCCGACTCTACGCTCTCGCCGGTAGAGAGAATCGTCGACACAGAGAGTCGCCGACTTAAGAACGACCTGGGTCGTGTCGTTTCATCGATTCACAGGCAGAACTGGAATCAGCCGAATGAGTTTTTGTGAATGAGATTTGGGATTTGAGATATCGGGTTCTTGATTTGGATAGTTTGATTTTTGTGAACAGATTCAAATCGGAGCTGGATTTCTTGACATATGCGGAGCAGGCCTCGAGTTGTTGGCCGATCTAAATGTTGTAGACGGTGTGAGAGAAGGTGAATGGATTGAGGCGGTTGGTGGTGTAGTTGTTGTTGCTTAAACATGAGTGTGTACCTGATCTGCAAGATTGACACAGTTGGTGATGAAGAAGAGGATTGAAGTGATGGATTGAATAAATCATGGCCATTGATTTGGTCTGATATTGTTTCCATATCAAAATGATTTTAATTGTCTAGCTATTTGGATGAGTTTAGTATGTTCTTGATTTTTTTAGGAAGATTGATTTTGGGTGTTCTTAATTTGTGTGTAAATTTTGAGGTTCTGTACTTCAAAACTCAGTTTTTGTTCCTTTAGCTTAGATCTATTAGGTTATTCACGAAGCTTCAAAATTTACTTCATAGCCAATTTACAATTTATGTTTTTATAGTTTAAAAATGAATGTGAAATCAGATAAAAAGAATAAACTCAAGAATGTGAAAAAAGGAAGGGAGAAGTAAAAAATGAGTTCAATCAGATGTTTGAATATTTAAAAGTATTTTGATTATTTTACAATACTTTTATCTGAATGATAACACATAAAAATAAGAGTGTAACAGCCCATAACACATCCTTAACCAGACATTTGGAATCTAAGCATATTTAGTTAAAATCTGATTAAGACTTCCATTCCCGCGAGATATCCTTTTAGCTGATTTTGTGGCGCTAATTATGGAATATGTCGTTGATAACAACGGAATATAAATAAATAATTTGACATTTTTGTACCATTATCGTTAATTAAACATAAATCATCAATTATTGCAATTACTAAAATGCCCCTGTCATAAATAATCAGTCTAGACGCCCGTCTTCAAATAGAACCATATTTATTACATTTTCATAGGTTTATTATATAGCAAATAGGAAGTATAAGTAGTTCAAAATCACAAAATAGTGAAATAAAAACGACGAACCAATAGTAATTCTCAGCTAGAAAATAAAGTTTCATATAGATATAGAAATAAGAGAAACGACCCATCAAACAATTGTGAACGAATGGAACATAATCTAGAAATCGTGGTAGCAACCCAAAAATACAGAGGCTTACAGTGCATAAGCATTCCAGCAAAGTGGCATTTTGTCCACTCTGCGTCCAAGTTTTTCTTCAAATCTAGAAAACCATTTTCACCCAAATACTCCACAAAAAATTCAAAGAATGTGTCCTACTTCTACTTCTGCATAACTTATTCCTAGGATGGCAAAAATCTCCGAACCTGATGCGATGCGGATTCAGTATTCTTGAGATACCCAGAATCTGACAGAGACCCAGTATCCCCGATCTGACTGGAATATAGGAGACGCGGTTTACTAAATCCGCTCTGAACCTGCCCTGTTGCCATCCATACTTATTCGGTTTCTTCTACTGAGATCTCCTCCTCAAATGTTGAGACGCGGGATACCCCTCGAAGAAATCGAGCATCGCAGTCTCGAGATCGTCCACCGAGTACTTGATGTAATTCTCTGGGTGCTTCCCGCTCTCTATGTGACTCCTGAATCGCCCGAGAAACGACCTGTAAGCCGGTAGGAGCTTCTCCGATATGGATATCCTGAGCTCCTCTCTTAACTGAGTGTCCGGGACAAACCATGTCGCCTGATTCCTGTGAACCTCCTCGAACATGGCATTGAAGCTCTTGAACCTCTCTCTGAGAGCGCTCTTTGATACCCCCGAGGAGAAGCTCCCGCTCACGTGCAAGCCCTCGTCTCTCAAGCAGTGCAGCACCTTGACCCACGCTGCCCTCTGGTAGCTTGTCGCCGCGGTCCTGAACTTCCCGGTCAGCCTCCGGAGGTAGTCGTCCCCGATCATCTCCCGCAGCTCCGGCGAGCCCTTGATCTTCTGGAATATGTAGTGCACGTTGTTCATGATGAATAAATGCGCTATGGATGCGTCGCGGTAGTGCTTCGACTTGGCGTCGAGGTTGGACTGGAGGATCACGATGATCCAGATCATGTGGAGCGCCAGAGGTGTCCGGTCCTCGAGCTCGGTGAACTCCATGTCCGGCGTGTTGGGGTCTCCGGAGTATCTCGATCCGGTGGAGGGCTTGGACATTATCAAATCGATGAGGGTCTGCTTGTAATCCGAAATCAGGCTTACGTAGTTCATCACGTATCGGGTCAGCGGATGGATCGTGCCCCCGGGCACCGGGATCCTCGAGGGCTCCCGGAGGACCGCGTTCTCGAACTCCGACAGGATCCCCCGCGCCGCCTCCGCCAGGCGGGAGAGGATCTCCGCCGCCTGGACCCGGATCGACTCGGACGACTTGCACTGGAACACGGCGTCCACGTCCGCGACGAGGTCGACGAGCGCGTCGTGGAGGTCGAGGATCTTGAAGAGCTTCTCCGGCGACCTCCGGCTGATGCTTATCGCCTCGGCGAAGTTGAAGAGCTGGATGGCCGGCCCCTTGACGGTCTCCACGAAGCAGGCGTCGTCGATGGCCGTCCCTATCCCGTAGAAGATCTGCTCGCAGAGCCTCTTCTCGCTGGCGAAGAGGATCCTGACGCAGACCCTGGCGGCCCGTATCCACCGCCGGATCTTCTTCTCCAGCTGCTCCCACTCCAGCCTCTGCACCTCCCCGATGCTCAGCTTCTCGATCCCCAGCCTCCTGAAGCTCGCGTCCAGAGAGGTTTTTCTCACGCTTCCATAAACCTGAACACACTCCCTCAAATACCCAGCGGAGATCATTCGCTCCGCGATGCTCCGAAGATCGTAGATCGCCTCCGAAGGTATCAGATCCAGCTCCCTGATCCGGCTCGTGGACCTGTAGCTCCGGCTCATGGACTCGCCGGATTCGAGATCCGGCTCCGAGCACTCCCTCTCCTCGTCCTCGAACTCGGCGCTGGTGTCGCCGCCGTCAGCGGCGGCGGCGGAGGAGCTCGGATCGGCGGCGGCGAGAGAGTCGTCGTCGAGAGGAGTGGTGTGGGAGATGAGGATGGTGCGGAACTCGTCCTCGAGCCTGGCCATGGCGATCTGGATCGCGGGGTTGACCTTGCCCTGGCCGTCGGAGGACGTGGACCGTTGGATCTGGTCCACGGCCTCGAGGTACCGGTCGACCTCGTTCCGGTCGCCGTCGAATATCATCTTCTCCCTGGCCTCCTCCGACGCCGTCGAGTCCCACCGCATGATGATCCTCTCCGCCGCATCAAGCCGTATCGACGGGCGCTCCGGCGACGACGAATCCATCTCCGAACCAGAACCAGAAATATCTATTTACAGATCGATCGATCGAGTTCTGATTTTGAAATCAGAAATATTGGGGAAAAAAGTGAGAGCAAGAGAGAGGTGTATATTGGGGAAAATTGGATGTGTACTGAACCTGGTGATGATGCCACTGTGGTTTTGGATCCTCTGCTGCTTTTGATCTGGACATTGTTTCAGATCGACGGTGTGTGTTTCGACACGTTTGGGTCGAGGATTGGTGGTGGGTGGGTTTGCTCGGATGTGCGGCTAGGATTTGAGGGTGTAGGGGATTGATGATGGACCTTTTGAGATTGTGATTCCACTGGGAATTTTTTTTGGTGGGAAGTGTGGTTTTTGGGGACAAATGATTTGATCAGGAGGGAGATAGTTTTTTTTTATGGACAAACTGTCACCAGGGGTTGGAAATGAATGCGAGATATCGTAGCGTTATTCGAACTCGAGACTTTTATACCCAATATTAAGTGTTTAACCAATTGATCAAGTAAATGTTAGTAATTAAGAAAGACTCATTTATCATAATCTCAGCTACTGTTAGTTAGAACAAACTTGGTCAATTCGTGAGCCATTTGATTACGAGCACACTGTGCTAATGATTCATCTAAAGTTGTTCAGCTCGACCCGGTTAACATCATGTAGAGCCATGGCTTTCACTTTATACGAATGGAGAAATTCCGTGATCCCCTAATTTTATTTATTTTTGAAATAAAATTAGAAAATTTGGGTAGTGTTATCAAATGGGTGATAAATTATGAGTGTCATTTGTGATTTTTCGTGTTTTCAATATTTTTGGTAATATTTTGAAAGTGTTGTAGAAAAATCTTGATTGGTTCAATCAATTTCGTAGTAGTTTTTTTTGTTATTTCATGATTGATTTTTTTAATTAATTTTCAATTAGTGTTGAGGTGTTTCGTGTGCTCGATTAGCTCGTAACACTTCTAAAAATTGACTTTTTTGAGCTCAGGATATGTTAGGATCTGAACATTCAAGAACTATATACCAATTAGTCATGGTATCGAAGTTTTTGTGTCCAATATAATTGTTGGTTTGGTGCCTCTAAATTTGAGCTATCCTTGGAAAGAATAAAAATAAAAATGAAAAACAAATCCAGCTGTTTTGTGTGTATTTTTGGGGAAGAGTTGACTGATATATATGCTAATCTGTTTATTGTCTGTCAATGAGTTGGAACTTGGAAGACACAAATGTGTTGTTTTTGTTAATGCACATTACACACCTTCCATTATTAGTGGTGTTTTCGAGTTCTTAACCAAACTCTTATCTTTAAGGCCATGGCCATTACTTTTTTGGCATGGGAGTAATTAGGGGTGGGCATGGTCTTTAAACCAGATTGGACCTGACCTTTCGCATTTCAATTATTGAAATCATACTCGTAATCATTGCGTGAGGAAGGTATTTTATTTTGACCGTGGGTTTTTAGCTCGATTCTCAGTTTAAATTAGTTAGTTTTCAATTTTAATTTAGACTCGATTTATAAATTGAATTAGAAAAGCTTTTAGTATGATTTATAGCCAAAATCTTTGATTTGTAATTATAAAAAATACTAATGAAAATTTAATGTTAAAATATTTAATTTATTAGCACCCAACTGAAATATGAAGGTTACAAACAAAAATAAAAATACGAGACATATAACATATTCTCGATATTCATTCTTCAATATACGTACTTTATTCTTGATGCCCGATTAATCGATAGTCTTGAGCTTTAAAAATCAGAGCCGGTCGAAATTGAATGGTTCTATCAAATTTAGATCTGAAAGTAAACTATTAAGCACGGTTTCTAGTTTTTTTATTTTAGGTGTGGCTCAATATGATTTTGGGTGAAAAATGTCCACCCCTAAAAAGATAAATGACATTATTATTAATATGTTATAGCTTATTTTTAACTAAACAAACTATATATATATATATATAGAAAAAACAAATATCGTATTTATAACTTATCGCTAAAAAGATGAAAA
>JAYMTP010003747.1:0-16331 GCA_036897365.1 Geranium brycei | reverse complement strand
ACCAACAAGAATTTTTTAATCGTAGTATTAGAGTGTCAACTCAACTAAAATTTTAAGTTGATAGTTGAAGGACTAATTATAGTGTTATACTCTAACACGCGCCCTCACGGACAAGCCCGAGGAGCCCATTCAAAGTTAGAGGGTTTTTTTGTTTGTTTAAGAGAAGTTTGAGAGAAACCCAATAAAGAGAATTGGGACTTTTATGAGAATAAGAGAGAAGAGAGAAGAAAAGAAATATAGTTTGCCCGTCTTGAGATTCGAACCTGTGATATTATATTAGAGTATCAACTCAACTAAAAGTTTAAACTAATAGTTGAAGGATCGATTATAGTATTATACTCTAATAGAGACTAATTAAACATATGTGACGTGATTTTACATAATTGCCCATTTATTGTGTAGCGATTTTTGTAAACATCGAGCTCAAGTCTCTTTCTACCAATTTTTGGAAGGAAAGAGAGTCAAGGGTCAAAATTGTTTCATGGGCCAAAATCACTAATCAATTTTTCATCTCATGTAACTGGGATGAAGTTATGTCTGCTGACGGCTCGTAGACCAATACAAAATGCAAGTCCTATGAAACGATATTGTAAAAAATCGCTAGGCGCTAGTCAGTTGGAGAGTGTTTTAGAAACTATTCGAGAATTAGTCAGAAATAATTAAGGAAATTATAGAGAATTAATCAGGAACTAGTTGAGAGATTAATCGTGAACCAGTGAGACAAGTTGAAGATTTTTACAACATTGCTATGAAAGGACATGAGCTCAAGTCTCGTTGTAGTACGGATTACACCACGTTATTTTTTATTTCTCTCGATGTTTATTGGGTCTCTCTCAACTTAGACTAAGTTAAATTTTACATGTATACAAACAATAGTACCTTCTTGTTACACACCGTGCGGTTGATATAGGCCTTTTGGCAGACCATTTACGAGCCGAAGGACCTTCCCCCGGAAAACAAGAAGCTATGACATTCAAGTTCGGCGTAGCCACGTCTCTGACGCTGCCTCGTGCCTGAGCGGCCCATCCCTTGATGAATAGGTTGAGCGTAGCCAAGTCCGATACCTTGTGAGAAATGGACACACCAATAGCAATCCCACCACAATCAAACAAGTTGGTCTTAACGAGCAAAACATGGTCGTCTTGAGCAGGAACTGAATCGGTCGGGTATAGTCTAGACACAAATTTGGGATCGGGGCGATTGAGGAAGTCGGAAAGGCGACAAGAGACCTTGGCCTCGATGAACTCAGCTCCCTCGTCGGTGCAATCAACGGATAAGGGCTCGTTTCCATTGAATCTTCCGGCGAGCGGGTAAAAGCGGGTTAGAGTTTCGGACAAGGATGATTTTAGATCATTGACACGACGATCTTGATCTTGATCATGAAATGGGTAAAACATGATGTGATCTGAGTAGACATTTGAAGGGTATACTATGTCAAAGGAGGAGAGGTTGAAGGTTTTGAGATGGAGAGGTGTTGGTGAAGATGGCTTTATGTTTTCTCTAGAGATGATCTTTATCTCAGCTTCTAGCCTTGCCATCGTCTTGTCTATTGTGCTCATAATGAATTAACATTTGTAATATTTATAATTGATATCTATTGTGTTTAATGAATTAACATTTGTTGAGGAGAAATTTGGTGAGAATCTCTCCATCTTGTGAGAATCACGAGAATCAGCATGGAGAGGACACGTTGTGTGCGCTGAGCTGGTGCAAACATGTGGCGCTGAGCTGGCATGCGGGAAAGAAAAATATGTTTTCCTAATTTTACCGCTCCCTCATTACACCGTTCCCCCGACAGAATTCGCTTATAAGGTACAGTATGAAACTCTCCCCATTTGCCACATGACGTCCACATATTGGTTCTCATAGTTCTCACGCCTTTAATAATTCTCATTAAAATACTTCCCAGCATCTATATATATAATAAGTGAAAGATATTGTAGAGCAACTAACTTTAGTTGTTTGATTAATAAAATAGAAAGTTATGATTATACTTTTCTATTGAACTAGGGGTGTTCCAAAATAACCAAACCTATCACATCGAGACACAAAAAATAATCAAACCAAATAAAATCAAATCAAATTCTATCGATTCGTTTCAATTTATAAAATAGGAACCCATACAAAATCAAACCGAAAATCGATTCATTTGGATATGACTCATTTTAAGTCACTAATTTATATTTATTAGGCCTAAGAATATTGGTCGAACAAAATAGAACTCAAATAATAAATTAAGCTCAACTCAAAATATGAGAATTTCATGAAAATTGGTTCAAAGAAAATTAATCAGTAAATCGGAAAATCAAATAATAAGTCTAAACGGTGTAAAATGTGATAATTTAATAAAACTTGGTTCATAAAGAATCCAACAAAAAACTGACATGTTCAAAATTGAACCGAAACAAATCGTATTAATTGGGTTTCAGTTTTTGTTTTCTTAAAGTCAAATTGATTGCTTCTAATCAAAACCGAACCAAACTGACTCAAAACTATAATATGAAAATTGCAATATAAAATATTCATTAGTTGATGTTGAAAATGATGATGATATAAACCATTTATTTTCTTATTTTATTTTGGTCCATTCAGCCGTAACGTCGTTATAACTAGAATGCACATGATATAATTTTACTTGAAATTTCTAAATTCTAACTTGATTTTCAGTTTTATAAGAGGATTAATATATATATATGTTTATGTTTCCTATGCACATACAAAAGGTCCTTTCAATAAATAATATGAAATAGACTTTTACTTGACATTTCTAACTTGATTTTTGATCAGTTTTATAATAAGAAGATTAAAATTTTCTAAAAAAAATAAAAAGATTAATTTATATAAGTTTTATATGGACATACAAAAGGTCGTAAGTAATTTATCTTTTTTAATCAAAACATTTCGTTCATTCATCAAATTGGGTAGGACAATCCCCACACCCATAGACCGAGCGTGCATAAAAAGCATTGTTTTTACAAACAATAACCTACATACCAAAACATGTTAGCCTAATGCAAAACGACAACCTCTATCTCAGCTGGTTGGAAAAACTTTGGATCACATTGCAGAACACATTAACCAAAATTCATCGTTCAACCTTGCAAAAAACCATGCTCCAACGCGAGAGCAACCACACTAACAACGCAAATACAACTGCATATAAGCAGGACAACAAACAAACACAAGCCTCCACCAGATACCACACTGAGATTTGGACCCAAGAATAAATTAATAAAAAAGAAGTTTATGATTAAATCATAATTAGAAAAAGTAAAATTTTAGTAAACGGAAATTAAATTAAATTATTAATTATGTGCTTTAATTTCAACCATATGTATTATATAAATTCAATGGCTAAAATGAATTTTTAGGTTACATATTAAAACTTGGTTTTAATCTCAACAGCCCTAATATATAAATATGTTAATAATCCCGTAACTCAATCAGCCAATTTTTGAATTAACCCAATAAATATTATTATTCTCCTCAAGCCTAACAAAATGAAATCAAGAATTCAATAAAAGGTGTTTTGGTCATTTTTCCTTGTAAACCGACGATAACGATCAGTTGAAATTAAACAGAATATAGTGAAGTGAGTCTAAAATATTCTCAATTGACCTCTTACTAACAAATTAGGAAAATTTTACAAAACCTCTCTTAACTATGGTCGAGTTTCACCTAACCCCCTTTAACTTCAAAATAAACTTGTGGAGTCCTTTAAATTTGAAAAGAGCTTTACCTCAGTTAACTTTTTTGAAAATTTTGTTAATTTTTGTGAAATGATGAAAATATCCTCGCATTAAAAAAATAAAATAAAATGATTTCGAATTTTTGTTTTTTTTATGTTTTTAAAAAACAAAGAATAAAAACAAGATTTTAGTATTAATTTTTTTCAAGAAAATAAATTTTTTATATAAAAATAAAAAACGATGTTTAAAAATTATTTTTATTTTTTAATTTCTTTTATAAAAAAATTATTTTCACTACTAACAGAATTTTATTTTTTATTTTCTATGATGAAAACATTAAAGAAAAAAGTTCAAAATCATTTTTATTTATTTATTTTAATTTTTAATACAAGGGTATTTTCGTTCTTTCGCAAAAAAGCTAACAGAATTTTTAAAAAAGTAACAGAAAATGGTAAATTGAAACTTTTTCAAAGTTAAGGGACTTTATAAGTTGATTTTGAAGTTAAAGAGAGTTAAGTGAAACTCGGTCATAATTAAGAGGGCTCAAATTATCTCATAAAGACATATACTTTAGTAAAATGAGATTTTTCCTTTGTAACAATAAACACAAAATCATAATCGAATGACTTGAAATAGTATGCAATATTGTGAGCCAGTCGCTCTTGAGTAATATCATACATGTTGAGGTACTCTAACAAGGAACCTTTGAATCTAAAATTCAGACTGCATATCTAATATGTTGAACCACGTACACTAATGATCAACCCGTGTGGTTCCTTTACAAAAAATTTAATCTCATTCGACCATGTAGGGTTTGTTTTCGTTATAACAAAAAACTATGTCTCAATATTAAGAGTAGTGCATCAAAGATTGTAGGGATAGGCACAGTTTTAAAACCGGACCGAACCAAACTCACCAGTAATGCTGAGCCAAAGATAAGTTTACCGCTATTAATATAGTAAGTCGCCACGTTCCACGTAATTCACAACCATCGTGGAGTAGCGATGAATTTATTGTGGTGGAACAAGAAGCGATAGACTTGCGCGTTAATAGTGGCGAACCTTGATCCACCTTTTCTAGTAGTAGGAATAGCTTGACTCGGCCATGGTTACAAGGGTGGAGAATTTCTTTGTACATAAAGGAGGTAGGCAATGGCCATGGTTACCAGGGTACCAGGGTTAACTTTGCTGATTCTCTCATTTCACTGATGTCTAAAATCATTGTTATGGCCACATGTGAATTCAAACTCTCATGTCGGAAGATTACAGAGTATAAGAAGTGTTTATACACACATTGAACCCTAAACCTAATAAAAAGGCGTTTGGGTCGAAGGTGTACTTCAATGTGTATATAGTTTCCTATGGGTATTCTTCTTGGGTAACACTTGGATCTCATCAATAGTGGTGTCAAAACCTGGTTCCGTACACTCTTTTGGTAAAGTGGGATGGACACTCTTATGCCTGGTAAGACCAAGACCATAATTGTATACTCTCATAATGAGGTCAAAATATGACGAAAAGACCCTTGGGGGTTGAGTAGACCAAGTAAGGTTTGGCTTAGGGAAGCCAATCCGATGTGATGGAGTTAATGTGGAGGGGGAAATTGTTATGTTCACATGTGAATTCATCGCGTGCACATATTCATACTAGTACAAAGCAAAATGAAAAGACTTTAAGGAAGATGAAATGGGAGAACATCTCATCAACTTCAATAGTCGATGTTAGGATTGAATGAAGCATATTCAAAAAATTCTCGGTTGGCCTCGAAAAGATCCATGTCGTTCTCATCCAATGTCACCCAAGCCTCGACCCCATCTCCGTCTCTGGTATCCATCAATATAACTACATTTTTGAAACCCCAATCAACAAGACTCACCCAAACCGGCTTCCCAAACCCAAAGTCCGCATCCTCGTAGAACCCAAACCTACACCAACTCGAAACCTTAATTATCTCAACATCATCTCTCACAATCAAGACCCTAACTTCTCTCCCATTCTCACGTATTGCCGTGAAGCTCTCTTGCCCTACAATCTTTTTCGTGTAATATTCGGTCGCGTCTTGTAACCCTCTCCCTAACTCACCGACCAAACCATCAAACTCAATCGCCTTGTTGTCACTTTCATGTGGTCGTGTGAGAAAGAATCCTATGACATTTACGAAAGAGCTCTCCGACAAGGGCGGGTCTATTCGCTTACATAGGTCCATAGCTTGGAGCAAAGCGTATGACCTTGTTCTTGTAATGTTCCCTACATTTGACTTCATCATACTCAGCCAAATGTGTCCGGTAACGACCTCCACACGAGACGGCCATGGAAGGCCTTCAGTACTTGTTGTTTTGGCCCTAATGGCATTGATGTTCTTGGAATCAAAGACGTACCTAACATATATAAAAACGAAATATGTTATCAATATTGTTTATTTTTAGGGTGACAATCACATTTGTGTAAATTAAAAATCAATTTCGACTGTTGGCTTGACAAAATACAAAATTTATTTTATCAAATCATATTATATCCTTGTGATATAGGATGTTCACCTCAATATCTTTGTTTATAATAGGTGAAGGGACAGTTTGACATACCAAAATTTTACGTTTTTAATTTGAATATATTCAAGTATTATTTTACTTTATTTTACACGTTCAACGTGTCATTTTTCTCATATATAGTAATGTTTTGAGGCACATTAATGTACTACCACTTAACAATTTTTACAACCCTCCTATATTAATGTACTATTACAAATATAAATGTTCAAGTAATTATTAGTCTTATAATAAAGCAGGGACAATTTCAGTTTACCCCACCTAACAATACACAATTATCGCATTGTTACACCTAAAAAAATGTTCTCTGCCAATACCTTAACTATTTTTTATTCTCGCACTGCTAGTTTTAATATATTTTTGTTTCCGTACAATTCAAAAGACAAATACCCTTGATTTCCTTTTCAATTTTCAAAAGTGTGTCAATGAGCTGGTAAAACTATTTTCTCCATCTCTCCACACGAACATTCTAATCCTGGTCCCGGCATTGCCCGAATTCACCATATATTAGGAAGGTGAACAGCCGGAAATCGGGAAGCTACGACGGTCAGGTCTTGCACAACTACGTCTCCAGTGTCGCGTGCCTGGGCGGCCCATCCTTTGATGAACAGGCTGAGCGTGGATGCATCCGCTACCTTGTAATTTTAATAAAAACCAATTCAAATTTTAGTTGGATGTAACTAGTTCTTATATATACTTTTTACATGACTTTACACATCAACACCATCTCTTACCATGCGTAAGAATAAATTTTTATGCGATGTCACTCTAGTTTATACGTATATATATCTACATAAGTTTACACTTCCACCCCATCTCTTACCACGTGTAAAAGTGAATTTGTATGTTTGAGTTTACTTGAAGTAATAAGAGTTTACTGTATACTAATTAATTCACACTTTCATATATGACGTTTTTTAGTACTATAACTATCAGTTTGAGACAATCGTTAACATTCTGTTAGATATAACGGCCAAAAATGGGTCACATGACGATTTACCTGAATGAAATACCCAATCATTAGAATCAGACCTTAAATCTCACAATTAATCATTTAGTCAGATCTAATTGGGCAGAACTAGGAATCGGACTGGTGAACTTGACCCAAAACTGGACTGTTTCCCACATATTGGGTCCGGATTTGGGTCTCTAAAATAGAGAAACAATTAATCTGATTCAGTCCGATTATGGTTGGTTTCAAACCCGTGCCATCCCTAGTTGCGCGAGTCTAGTCCTCCATATTGATGAGGTAACGCTTTTGTTTGAGAAACTTACTATTTACCGAGTGACTTGTTACTTCAAAAAGTACTAATTTGTTGAATGTCAACTTAAAAATATTATATTCTATGATCAATTCATGTATAGTCTATTGAATTTGTCGTTGAAGACTCTCATTAAGACATCGACACCAGTAACACTTAAAATTGGGTGTTTCTCACTTAACTACTTTCAAAAGAAAACCTCTCGCCAGGGATCTTCTAAAAGAAAATATTTCACCATGGCCCCTTTAGTTTTACAATTTTTTCATTTTTCCCTTTCCGTTAAGTTCCGTTCATTTCTATTAAAATTGAAATTGTGTTTTAAATTTTCAAATGATTTTCTTTTTTTTCTGGATACATAATGCATGTTGTTTGTTCTACTTAGCTTATGATAATCATGTGCTATCATGATTATCATTTCCACAAACTGCAATTTAGTTTCATGCCTCCCCAATGTCACTCCTGTGCATGTTCGAGACTAAGGCATCACCACTTCAACTTGTATATTAGTCAACTGACAAAGGTGTCAAAGGTCACCGGAGAAATTAATGGCATCGATAGGTGGAGAGATGATGGAAAAAGAAGAGATGGGTCAAAAAGGACATCATTTGAAAATTTAAATTACAAACAGGGGCATAATTTTGGAATTCAAAAGTGATATGATGCATAATCGCAAACCATAAAAGGTCCGAAAGGATTCAGTGCGCATTTGCTCGAGAGATTAAGTTAATTTTTTCTCAAACCTAGGAACTTTGATAACATGAGGTTATTATCACCATAAATTCATATCTTTAGAACAGTTATGTCCCTAATAAGACATGAAACAATTGCAAGTGGGCACATACACATATTTTGCACAAACAAGTAAGGAGTAACATATTAAACAAGCCAGCTTATAGGTATCACAAGCATTCACATACATGCAAATGCTGAATCTATTCTTTTGACACAATAACCTAAAAACAGTGATACGTTATTTACAGTGTCGTCTAAAACTAACACAGTGATACGTTTGTTTTGGTCTAAAACAAATTCTTGTTTTGCATAACACACACAGCCGAAAGAACATTTTTTCAACATAACTTTGAACCAAATTATACTTATTCGCTATGGGAATCGGTTCACATAACCTGTGTCTTGGCACACAAATTCAGGTTTCAGAGAGAGGAAAGTATAATATTTGATAGATTCAGGCGTTGGTATTACTACTGAGAAATCAATAGCAACATTTCACGTTATGTAAATGGAAATCAAATCGAAAATATTTGATCAGTCCACGCATTGGCCATAGTTGTGTGTTGCAGGTTACGTACCTTTCTTCAATACTGACCATTAAGCCTGCTCGATAGGTTCCGCCACTCCAAGGGAAACGCTACGGATAACAGAAATTAGTGAACCTCGAAAACCAGCTAAAGACAACAAATAAGGTTTTGAAATCAAAGATAGTGACAGTTCAAGAGAAATCCTAATAAGGTAATTATGATCATGAATGAAACAGAAAAAAGCATGAGAGGATAACAGATCAATACTGAGACATAAGACAATATCAAGAGTGAAACGAGGCTTTTATAAATGTGGCTTAAGAAATGCTCAAATACATTATCCCAATAGAGTCGATGTTCATTCCTATGGAACTCTCATTCGATTGCTTCCCTTTCTCACATGAAGACCCGCTTCCATCCTCATTCGCTTCCCTGAAATAGTTATGTCAATAACAAATTTCACAATACTTTTTTGCCATTAACAAAGTACAGGGCATGTTTCTGCAAAAGTGTGCTGATATTGGGAAAACACTAATGTTGTGCACGCACCTAAGGCTCACGTATATCCTCGTCAAGACCCATATCATAAACCTCAGCGCGATAACCACCACGCTCGCCATTGGAAAGGTCCGGGCCACAAAGAAGAAATTGTACTCAAGATAAGACTGATAATTGCAAGTGTCAACCAAGATCAGCTCCACAAATGCCAATTTAGCATTATCTTCTACTATTTCCTTGTTACGCTGCGAAATCGCATACTTCACAAGAGATATGTGATGCTCATAGTCTCTAGGGTGAAGATTTTTCTAGTTGCATGATAAAATCAAAACTAATATTAGTCTTCAAGACATGTAAATAACTGGTTCAATTCAGAGAGACATACCTGCCTAGCCTTAAATTCTTGCTCACAGTCATTCAGTGTCTTTCGCTTACTCATTATTTGGAATTCTGAAATCAGAAACATTACATATAGATCAAAACATGAACAAGACAACTACAAATATAACCCACATGATCCTTAGTTGGATCAACTAAGGATCCGACTGGAATGAACATTGGTCTACAACAGACCGGTTCAATTCTCATTCATGTCTACTTGAACCAGATCAGTTTCGAACCGAGATTTGTATGGTTTGTACTAGGAATGAGGTTTGCACTTGATTTTCCCTCAGTTTTGTATTGTATTAGAATATATGTTGTATAAGTAACAAATAATATACGATGAAGTTTCATTTCCTCACTTTACCTATTTTGTTGTAATTTTTAATCTGTATGTGTATCGACTAAAATGTCAAATTTTGGGTTTTAAATTTTCGAAACAATGTTATTTCTTTTCTTTCACTTAATGATAGAAACAATTTATTTTAAGAGACTATTTTGAGGTTTTTATAAAATGTAGTTAACTTTCATACATTTTTAAAAGAGATAATGACACTTTATTATACTTAACTAGAGCGAAATGACACTTTCATACCCTAACTAATTTTCTCTCTCATAATTTTTTATGACAATTTATGTGAAAATGACTAAAATACCCCTAGTTTAAGAAATTAGAATAGGATTGGTCCAATTTGATTTATCAAACCAGATTTGAAATGGTTCAAATTTAATTTTAGATTTGGGGGCATAATTGAAATTGCATCTTAAATATAAACCAAATTAAACCAGAGATAAACAAAATTGAACCAATTCAATTTATGATTTCTTAAATCAAAAGTAGTTTAGATATTTTAGACATTTTAGAGGTAGGTTGTCACAAAAAAATCGTCAGGGTATTAAAAAAGAGAAAAAAATATTTAGGGTATGAAAATATCATTTCGCTATAATTAAGTGTAACAAAATGTTATTATCACTAAGTCATAACTAAGCCTCTCAACTTCTTTGATATATAACTTTTATTGACAAAATGAATCCGAAACCCTTAAGAAACTTCAAATCTTGAGCCACAAATTGCTACTTACTAGAATCTCTATCAAAGAGACGGTCAAAATAAAAAACCCAAGTCATCAAGTAATCAATGGTCGAAACTTCAAACAACAGTAGGGTTGAAAAAATCAAGCAACTTAAGTATTTTTGTTTCCTTTTCCCTTTATTTTCGGTGGGTCTTTTAAAGACAATTCACACTGTTTTCAACCATACGTACGTTAAAATCTTGAAAACGAAGACACAAAAACATGACTTGTCCTTGTTGCGTCACTCCACAACGAGTTCAAAGAAAATGGGGAATCAAAATATAGTCAATGCGTTGACCTTTTAGTCATTATTTGAATCTTTTGCTTTGAATTTTGTGTCACACACTTGAGGGGTCATTTTCAACGTTGTAGTCATTATTTATCTATAAATATAGGTACAATATAGATTTGTGCCTTCTCATGAACAAGACACACACAAAATGGAATTGAAAGACATAATATTAACGGTCGGATTTTCGGTTTTGTTTACGTTTATTGTGTTGAGTTGCATCTTCAGAGGTCCTTGCAGATCAAGGAGTTGGTGCCCTACCAATTCTTGCTAGCCAAAATCATAGTTATTGCTTTTATTTTTCATTTTTTTTCTTCTCTTTCTCTGTCGATCGATCTTGAAATACAGAATACGGGTTTTTGATTCGGTGGCGAAGAGGATGAAACTCGTATCACGGTAAAATTTCGAAGGTTGAGTCACACAGTTGGCTGAACGCTTAACAAAACACAAAGGCAGGTTCTGAATTCGTGTAGTCAGACATCAACAGTTCAGGATCCGAACGGAGAAACTATGGCTACAAACATTCAACTTTTATTAATCTACAGTCGGTTTAGACTGCCTCTTCCGAGCTACAACAACCCTCCTCATCTCATGCATCCAGCAAGATTCGAATCCACGACCTTCCTCTGGAATTGTGGGCTAGGCGTCCCCTTGGGGACCCATTTAGCTTTTAATTTTTAGTATAAATGTAACATCTTCTACTATTCTGTATTTTTGTTGACTGCTGCTCCTTCCACCACCTTCACACATGTACTTGATCCTTTGGGGTAGGTGTGAATATTATTGTTTGAATTGTAACAAAGTTTAAGACACAATAAAAGCCTATAGAGCTTAATTCATGTTGCTTCTACATCTGTATATGTTATAGGAATAAGAGTTATATTCACTTCATAAAAAACAAACATATATAAATCCAAGCTTGTACCCTGAGTTGATCATACAAAACAAGAAGCAAAACTAATCATAAATAAATACAGTCCATTTCAATTTATCGGGTTGGGTCCCTGACAACCCGACCAGGTCCAAATTCAGGTCCGACGCGCCATATTAAATTCACACAGCCTAAAACGGGTCAACAATTCTGATCCAGCCCCACCGGGGCGAGCCCGGTAATGTGGGCCATGCTCTCCCCTTTATTAAAGAAAAGGATAGCTTCAAAATAGTTCCAAGGGTATAAATGTATATATGCCTCTATAAATATGATTCATCCTCATAATCGAGCTTACCATTGAATTGCTCCTAAAGTTCATAGACACTAGCAATCTATCACCAACTACATTTCAACTAATAGTAATAATCACTGTTATGATATCTCTGAGACCGGTCGATATACCGGCGATATATCGATTTTTGCAAGTTTCTTAAGACGAAACGGCCAATATCGGTGAAAATACCGGTTAACCCGGTTAACCCAAAAATATTCAAATTGATTCCGGTCTAATCCGATCCAAAGTAATTAATTAAGGTCTACTCCAACTTAAATCAATTAATTTCGATCTTGTCTGATCTAATCCGGTCTTATTCGGTCCATCTAATTAATTCCAGTTTGAAATTTAGGTTAATAAACAACAAATCAAATGTCATACCCCCAATCATTCATCTCTTTCAGTTTCACGTTTGAACTTCGAGTTTGTTGACAAGTTTGAAATAAAAAAATAATTAAATATCACTCATTTTGTTTTTAATCAATAATAAATATGAGATATACATATATAATTATTTATTTATTACGAAACGCGTTTTGCCGCGATTTTTCGCAATCTCTCCGAGTTTGTCAAATCTTCCTTTTTATCAGCTGGCCCATATATACCCGCGATCCGATTTCCATAACATTGATAATAACATTGTTATTAGGGAAATATAGGCTCAAACCTGGTTAAGGTCAATGATTTGATTTCAGGACAAAGGTCTTGAAGTTGTTGAGCCATGCAACGTACTCTCTGTTGTCTTTCTTAATCTGTAATCAAACAATAAGTTGGTTGTCTTGGAATTGCAGGCAGTGAGTTAACCAAGGTTCTAAAACTCGGGATCTAGAAGAGCTCGGGGAGACAAGAAGTAAGAAATTTTGAGAACTCGGGGGAGAAATCAGTAAAACAGATTTTGTATATACACACACAACTCAAGTGAGAGACAAAAATTACAATATTTTAGTAAGATAAGATACTTTCAAACAACTTTACAAGTTAAAACAGCAGCACAAATTATAGAACAGATACAAAGCATATATATAAAAATAGAAATTGACAAACTTTGGCTGTGTTTTACTGGCAACTGAATTCATGAACAAGGCAAAGCTTGTTTTTTATTAATATCTACATAATTCACTCAAACAAGTTAAAAATTATAGAATAGTTTCAAAACATATGTAAGAAAATAAAACAAAATGTGACCAACTTTGACTAGGTTTGATTGAGTGAAAACTCAGTAAAACTGAAACACCGAGAACAAGTTCTCAAAATTCATGAACTCGGTCAGCTCGGTTTTACTGAGTTCTCTGGAAGTTTTAGAGCATTGCTAATAACTGATGCTTAAATAAGAGGCTTGTTCAAATTTAACCAAAAACTAATGCAACAATATGGTTGATCAACGATCATATATACAGCGTATTAAAAGGGCTAAATGATTCACACAAACATTATATTGCACATGAAGCATATATTCAGTGTTCTAAAAATTGGGTTAGGCGGCGATTTTTTAGAACACTTACCCAATTTCATATAATCGGGCGGTTTAAGTTGATTAGGTAGATCAAGGCGGACCTATACGGGCCTAGGCGAATTTAGACAAAAAAAGAAGATGTTTTAAATAAAAAATAATAATATAAGCTACACTAATAAGTACTTTATTGGTATTTGTATTGTTTTGAAGGAATATTAAATTATTATTTTTTGAGGAAGAAGGAAATATTAAAATATTGACTTTTATGTGTTAAATATTGGTTATTATTTTTTTAAATAGTATAATTTATAATTTGATTCTGCATATATAATAATTTCTTTAATAAAAATTTAAAAAGTGAGAAATACAAATTCGACTAATCCCCTCCACTCGACTAGCGCCTAGCGATATTTAGAACACTGCATATATTAAACCGATTAGAGGATTCAAACAAACACGATATAGCACATGAAACATATATTTAAACAACTAGATGATTCAAACAAACTCGATATCGCGCTCGAGACACGATAAGAGGACTGAACGATTCAAACAAACATGATATACTGCAAAATGGAAATCAGATGCAAATGATCAACAAAGTACACCATACTACACATGGATGTTAAAACGCTATTACAAAAATTAGCAAACAAAAGCAAAACATGTTATAGATTCATTTAACACCATACATAACTAAGAAAAACATCAAAACATCTTATTCAAATGTGACATTGAATTAAGGTTCTAAAACTCAGAAGAATCAAGGAGAACACAGAGAAACAAAGCATAAGGAGTTTTGAGAACTTGGGTAGAAATCGGAAAAACTCGTTATGTATTAAATCAATATTAGATATGCGTATATTCATATATGATTCACATGAAAGACAAAAATTACAATATTGTAGTAGAATAAGATACTTTCAAACACAACAGCACAAATTATACCACTCGATTATACCACCAACCACACCAGTATGAACAATACATTGCTTCTGAACTATCATTAGAATCATTTAGCAAAATTCACATACAATTTAAGCAATCCAACGCCATAGACACTGTTTTTATATGATCAATCAAGTCAAAACAGTGAAATTACTCTGAGACTAGCAAGCAAAACCAGTTCATGTTGAAGCCTATCACCATTTTTATATCAACACTAAAAGCATCAACTCAATAACTTCCAAAACCTCTGAATCTCCGATCAAATACTGAAAAATGCACCAATCAAGCTCCAAAACCACCGATTCTAGAAGATTCATGATCGGAGAAAGAAGACATACAGTATCTGGCTCCTTGACGCAATTGATCTAGAGGTTGTCGAAGCGTTGGTGCAGGCTTCCTGGCTAGAGGCGAGGCGGCCGGAGATAGCCCAGATCGATGGCCAGCCTAATTATTCTCACGAGCAGTTATTCTCCTAGAATAAGCAGAATCTCATATAACACCTCCTAGAATTATTATCTCACTTGCACTTCTTTACTTTGGGTAGTATCTCACTTGAGCATTTTCCGTTAGTTTCTGCTCATATTCATTCAAAATTGAGGTTAAAAAGACAAAATTGCCCTTACTTTTGTTTTAAATGTTCAAATGTTGTTATTTTTTTCACACCTCACCATTTCTCTCTCTTCTTCCCTAACCATCTATTTTTCCTCACTCTTCTATTTCTTCACCTCCATCAATGAAAATCTAAATCAAGACATTTTCTTATAAATCAAGACTAAAAAAATCAAAATTTATTTGCCAAAAACCACTAACATGTCTCACGAGCAGTTGTTTTATAAAACTTGGACAACCGCTCGTGAGGCACGTTAAAATGACTGAATGTTTCAAACAAACACAATATACTGCAAAATAGAAATCATATGCAAATGATCGACAAGCAAACAATAAACAAGTTATTGATTCAACAAAAGCATCAAAGCAGTTATAGATTTGACATGATACACTAAACACTTACAAAAAAATAGCAAACAAGAGCAAAACCGGTTATAGATTTAACAAACTAAACAAAACAAGAAAAACACACAAGCATCAAAACAGCTGATTACAGAGTGTAAAACCAAAGCAAATGTGGCACTGAATCAAGGTTCATGGAGAGAAAAAAATAAAGAGTTTTGAGAAATAGGAAAAACTCATTTTGTATTAAATAAATATTAAATATACATATGTTCATATATGATTAACTTTGATAGAGTAAGAACTCGGTAAAATTGAACCACCGAAAACGAGTTTCAGAACTCGGTCAACTCGATTTTACCAGTATGAACCACACATTGCTTTTGAACCATCATTGGGATCATTTAGCAAAATTCACATACAATTTAAGCAATCCAACACAATCTTCACATGATCAATCAACTCAAAACAGTGAAATTACTCTGAGACTAGCAAAGCAAAACCAGTTCATGCTTTAGCTTTTCACCAATCAACTCAACAACTTCCAAAACCTCTGATCAAGCTCCAAAACCACCGATCCTGGGAAAAGAGCACAATCGGAGGAAGAAGACATACAGAATCTTGCTTCTCAACCCATCTGATCTCGATATCAATGAATCAAGTTAAGCTATGCTTTTAATGACATCTATAACTTGTCAATGACAAGTGGGGTATAGTAGGATACTCCCCATAGACGTGGTCACCTATGTTAGTGAAGAGCTGGGTCGGCTCTTATGGG
>JAYMTP010003746.1:0-16333 GCA_036897365.1 Geranium brycei | reverse complement strand
TATATATATATATATATATATATATCAAATACATATAAATGAGTTTGGCTGAATTTAAATTGATTTTTTTAATTGAAATCGAACTTAATTATATAAGTTCACTTGAACTCGAGATGAACATTTTGTTTAAATCAACACTCAACAAAATTATGTTCGATTCAACTCTTTTACACCACCCACTAGACATTACCTTTTTTAAGGCGCACGTACTTTCAAACAAATGAATGACCATTGAACTCAAATTTTAAAAGTGAGATATCTTGATACACAGTACAAAAACAAAAGGTAAATGTTTTTTATATTTTATTTAAATCCTAGGCTTGAAGTATTTGCTTAATCTAAAGTAAAATTATGAAACTTTTGTTTCTTTTCTTTTCTTGGAGGGTTGTATTTGTATACAGAGCATATATACTTGTGCCGGCACCGACCGTTGATAGATTTACAGTGGGTCAGCACCAACGGTTCAGCCGCCGTGATTGCGCTAAAAAGGCCATTTTTAGCCCCATTGTTGACTAATTAAAATACATATCCAACCCTTGATTTGTTAAAGGTACAACAATTGGCCCAAAATGGTTCTCAGAGGACCCCATGCAATATATGTAGAGTTGAGGGACCTACCCTTGAAAACCTAACAACTATGATTGCCCCACATTTAGAACTGATTCAGTCTATCAAATTCAAATTCAGAAAATGATAATAATAAAAAACAATCTTTCCAGTTCATTCCCATCAAAGGTACATGGACCTAAAAATCTAAGTACCTTTTTACCTTAAAAGGACACCAAATAATATGATAATTTATCCTCTGCCATTTTTTTTGTTTCATAACTTGGGCCCAGAATTATCCGTGGGGATCATGTTTAGAGCCTTCATCAAGAAAGCGTATGTGAAGGCATCTTCTTGGAGCTTCTCAAATCTGCACTCAAGAAGAATCGTGATGTTACAAGTTATTTCAGAAACAAACCCAACAAGGTTGTTCAGAGGGCGATGAAAAGTTCAAACAGGTTATTGAGGCAATTTAGACCCAATAATTACTAAAAGTGGAGAAGCATGTCGGGGACTCGAAAGAAATTAGGCAATGAAGTAGTCTAGTCTGTGCAAGTGTGTGATGAAGTAGCACGAGAAGATAGGATAATGCAGAAACTTGGATCAAACATGCTGTACTATGTATATATCTATGAATATGTAGCTTCGGGAAGAACTATATATTGTGCATAACATTACCTCCCTGACTTTGAAAAATGTCCAGCGCCGAGTTCACATTTAAACAACAGTACATTGTTATCGGTCTTCATCTCCCTTAGTTTTGCAACAAACTTGGCAGGTTCTGAATACATAACTCTGGGATCTGTCACGATATACCAGATTTCAGGCACGTCAGTGTTAACATGTGTACTCTATTATTCAGAGTTAACTGGACTGCATATATATTGCATGGTGCATCATAACATGGCATAGTAAGACATTACATAGTTTCTTCATAAGTTAATAGGTGTACTCCATATGTGAAATTGAATTAGCTTGAGAGTAAAAGAGTGGTGGTGCCAAACTAAATAGGCAGCATGTAAAAGTAAATTGCTTTGTTTTTTCATAAATTTATTACCGATAAAAACATGTAAAAGTAAATTCTAATAAATTGAAGAACAAGGTTCCATCGATAATGCTTTAGAAAGGAAGGTCGGCAATACCGTTGACATGCAACAATTCATCAATAAAATAAGATGATGGATAATGGAATTCAGCATACAAACTTCTACGAAATCCATTTGAGATTATCGATTCTGTAACCAAAACAGTTTGGAATTGGAGGAATAACGTATCCTAATACCACTCTACAATATACTGTTCAGAAAAATTACTTCATTGAAGAGCAGAATTATCAAAATAAAAGTTCCCTAGAATATTATATAACTTTTAAGACAGTATCAAATCACACCCATACTTTTAGGATGGCTTCCCTTGGTAATGCCAAATTACTTAAACAGATTACTAAAGATGGTTTAACTATCATATTTCAACTTCCCAAGTGGCACATCACTGTTCTATAAAGCAAGCACTTGGCTATGGAACCTCAAAGACAAAAAAAAACTGTGGGCCATATCTTTTCAACAAACTGGTTCTTAGAGAACCAAATCACTGGCATGAGTGTCAAGGCATATCTACAGACTTACCATTTAAACCAGCAGTAACAAGAATGTCTGGGTAATTTTGAGCCTTGACCTGAGTAAAATAATGCAACAGGTCAAAAAATGGATGATTAAGTCACATATCCAAATTACATTATTCAAGAGAATGAAGGTTAAAGATGTAGTCCATGTTGCTCACATTATCGACTGGTGAATATGACTTCATGTAGTAGTAAAATTCCTCCTTTCTTGGATCACCCCATTCCTGCAACAAGAAAAATAAATCAGCTACATGAGTGACATATCAGGGTAACAGATGTTTGCCCTTATCAAAGTTAAATTTAATTTTATAAGCCTATATAGAGGAACATAAAGTTCCTTGAAATACTAATACCAGCACATTTCATGAATGCAATTTCTAGTAACTTGATTGTATCAGATTTATCATGATATATGATCATTCAATGTGTGGAGAACAGAGAATAACATGAAGAAAATTACCTCCCACTCAGAGGTTGTAAGAGGGATAGTTGGATCTAGCATTGTGGTCAGAACATCTACAAAAGGTACACCAGCAACTGCAGCTTTGAACAAATCGGGCCTCATGTTAAGAACAGCACCCATAAGCAATCCCCCAGCACTTCTTCCATTAGTACACAACTTTTCCTTTGAAGTATAGTTATTATCGATCAAATACTCAGCACAAGCAATGAAGTCTGTGAAAGTATTCTTTTTCTTTAAGAACTTCCCATTTTCATACCACTCTCTCCCCATTTCACCGCCTCCACGAATATGTGCAATTGCAAAAATAAAACCACGATCTAACAGCGACAGCCTTGAGGCTTTGAAGCTTGGATCTATGCATATCTGTTTGAAATACAACAAAGCATCCATAAAAAACTTTTGACACAACTCAAAAGACTTCCATCAAACACGGCTTGGGCTATACAGAGCATAGACAACTTGAGCAATACACTAATTGGTGTTGACATTAATTTGCCTGACTGAAATGGTTCCTAAACTGGACTGGCTAAATGTAGCCCTATTAGAAAACATTAAAATAAAGGAAGCAGACACCCTGATTGCCACAAAGCAAAGGTTGCACTGAGTTCTTTCATTACCTCATATGAACCATAACCATAAAGTAGCAGTGGATCAGACCCATTAAGTTTTACAAGGCTCTTCCGGTAAACAATCGATAAAGGAATCTTCGTGCCATCTGGAGCAATGGCCCATTTCCTTTCAGTAACATAATTGGAAGCATCAAAATCTCCCAACACCTGAACCAAATCAGGAAAAAAAGAACATCACAACATATGTATTTCAAAGAGAAGATGGTATAGTGACTGAAAGGCAAAGACAACAGAGAATTGCATGAAATATCAAATTGGCACTTTCAAACAAAAATCATGCACATACGCACAAGTCATAAGAGGGACTTGGAAAATTATGGAAACGGCATCATAAGTCGTGACCATAGATGAGTGCCTTATTTCACATATATATGGACAAAACATAAAAGCTTTAACCTTAATAAAACTACAAACTTATTTATTTTCTAGTATACATTGGTAGAAGGAATCAGCATCGTGAGAGAAATAAGAGAGATTGAATATACCTAGAGTCCTACCCATGCAAATATAAATTGTAATGCAGGGGAAAATAAGAAATTAATTGCTCAAACCTCACCGTTTCAACCTTCTTCAAGACGGATAAGCCTGTGTTCATGTCGTAATCGTATACTGACTTAGGTGTCCTCAACGAGCTATACGAGAACCGCAAAATGCTGGAAAAGAACTGCGAATCTGAGGGATCCACTGAATATACAGGGTCAATAAAATCAACAACCTGTCCCCCTTGAAGGCTTACAAGTGGTTCGCCAATTGCTGGAAGGCGATAAGTACTTACTTTAGGCAGCCCATTTTCACGCTCATATACAGCAATATGATTACAAAACAGTTGTATATCCTGAATTTTAACACTACAAAGGCAAAAAAAATTAAGTGTCATTACAATTTTGTACAACATACTTCTAAGGAAGTATACAAATCATAAGATGCAAAGAGCAAAACGGAAACAGTGATCAAGCAATACATTTGTACAACTTGGGATTATCTGATAACCATATCAAACACCCTTATTTTCAAATCAGTTTTGTTTGTATAGTTAACATAAAACACAACCAAAATACTAGCATATAGAAATATGTCGTACATAGATAAGTTCAATATATCACTGACAATAGGGAAAACCGGAAAATAAAAGGATAATAATGTATCACCTCTCTCTGTGAGGCAGAAGAACAGTAGTTTCAGATACATTATCCACTGGACAAGCAATCAGTTCTGAATTGAAAAACTCATTGCTCCTCCTCTTAATAAAAAAGTGATTTCCACGATGGCTTACTGTTGTGTCAATGCCTTCTATACGATCTGTCAGCACCTTGAGCCCTTCTTCAGGCTTTGAAATATCAAGATAAAAGGTGAATCTAGTGGTCTTGCTTTCAGATGCCACAAACAAGAATTTCTTGCTCTCGGAAGCTTGGAGATCAATAGAAAACATATCATCCTTTTCATGATAGAGACAGCAATCACTCGATTGGGATGTTTCCAACTTATGTAACCACGCCTTCAGATATAAATGAAACATTTATTATAACAGACAGAAAGATCAATGGAATTAAATTTAAAGGAAATGTTAATGTTTGGATTGTTATTTTTTTCTGTACGACTAAGCCCATATGCTTTCTATGTTCACTGTAGCATGTCACAACTGACAAGGCAACGAGCTAAAATGAGGGTTCGGCCAGCTACCTTAGACACTCCCTCAACTAAACTGTCTAACTAAGCAGTAAGGCTGAGTTTAAGAGTCGTGGACTCGTGGGGACAAAGTCTGAACCATTGTAAACAACCTCCAGAAGCAGAGAACTTTACCTCCTCTTGCATCCTGCTCTACCTAACTATAACACCACAAGCCCAAAACCATAAACTCATATTTTCCCCACATTATTGAACCCAAAACCATTCCATTTTATGATGATATAGCATATTCATCTTCAAATTGAAAAATAACATTTTGACAAACTAAAAATAACTGAAATTGACCTTGTTGTTCAACCAATCATAACACCAACCAGAAGATAGATTATATGAAGTGTTCGGAAAAGAACCAACCTTATCAGGCCGGAGAATCTCATCCATTGTAATATAAACTAGAGCATCGTCACCGGCCCACTCAACATATGATGTTACAGCAGTTAAAGGGGTCCCTATCTGAGCACGGGTCTCGACATCAATAACATAAATAGAATAAATCTCATCCCCTTTAGTGTCTTCTGCATATGCCACCAACTTACCATTGGGACTAACCTGAAGAAACAAAAGCATCGAAGAAAGGAAACTTAAAATGAAGTAGCTTGAAAGACGGCAAATCAGAGCATCGTGAAGGCCACAAATTAAGCTATCCAATAGGCCTTACCTTGAAAGCACCAGTACTATAATACCCATGTTCTTGAGCCTTGATATTTTCATCCAATATAACATGCTCCTTGGGAGCATCAGGTCCGGTCTCCATGGTGTCATATACAGAAGGAGGGGCTTCACTGTTGACTATGGGTCGCCTACAATGTTGAACATACTCCTTGCCTTCTAAAGTCCTTTTGTAATAATAATAAGACCCTTTGCGCTTAGGTACAGATATATCATCCTCCTTGATCCGTCCCCGTATTTCACTAAACAGCTGATCCTCAAATTGTTTGGTTCCTAAACAATATTTAATGATTTAGCTGTAAAGTTTGGCTGTGCTGTTTAAATTTTAAGGTGCAAAATGAAACCAATGTGAGCTAATTGTGTGTAAATTTGATTAGTGTTACAATCATATGCAAACAAAAAGGGTGGAAACTGAAAATCAAGCAAAAACAACATACATGACTATAAAATAAGCTGGATGGAACAATTTCACACAAAAATGCAACACCAAAACAGATTAGCATTCATCATCAATCACAAAACTGAAACGACAAATCTACCAGCCATGACGAAGTCAGTGTAATCATTCTCTTGGCGTAGATATGAGAGAACTTCGGGGTTTTTGCGCGAATCGTCACGAAGCCAGTAGTAGTTATCAATTCTCTCGTCTCCGAACATCTTCATCACATGCTCCACCTTCTTCGCCGCCGGCGGGGACTGAACGGACGGCGAGGTCGACATGCTGAACTCGGAAGCTCCGGTGGCGATCCGGCGGAGGAGGTGGCGGCTTCGAAGCGGGTTGGTTCCAGAAACTGAGGGACCTGAAAATGTGAGCACCACTGGGAGGCCGAGGCACGCTTTAAACCCTTGGTGTTGTTGCAGGCGATGAAGATGAGAGAGCATCGTACAGAATTCGTCTATTTATTTATTTTGATGCAACTCTATATTTTTTACTGAATGGGAAAATGCATTGTCATCCCCGTACTATTATTTATTGCAAATTTGGTCCCTGATGTTTATAGTATTTCTGTTTAGTCCACGTCAGTTGTTGGTTTATTTTGGTTTAGTGACACCGTTTAAATGGGTGAAAATTGATTGTTGATTCCAAGCTAGGACAGATACAGATACGTATGAGCAAAACGTAAATTGGTCTCAACATTTAAATCAATCCAAATATAGTTCATAAGTCCAAATTTAAATTATTAACTCACATTTCAATTGATCTGACACTAGATTATCAACAAGGTCTTTAATTTTAATCACTAAGCCAACTGACAGTGGTATTTCATACTAATTCTTAATTCATCAATAATTTTTAAATGATCTGAATTATTTTTTTTAATCAATGATCTTAATTGTTAATTCATCAACATATATATAACCAATTAGAAAATATCAATATTTCTAAATTGTAAAAGTAAATAAATTTAGTTTTATAAATTTACCAAATCAATAAATTATTTTAATTTTTGAAAAGTGGGTATATATTTTTGTTTTTGTAAAAAGTGACTGTAAATTTATTATTTATTTACAAAATGCGTATATTTATCCAAAAATAACTGTTAAATCAAAAGAAATTAAAAATTCCAACTCGTGCTCATCAATTTTTTTCTTTTTCACAGAAAAAAATCACACTTTTTTTTGCAAAATTGCAATAGTTCACAAAATTTTGGCAATTTAAACTAATACTTGAGAAAAGTATGTTAGTGCCAAGAAAATGAAAGAGAAAATAGGTAGATCTGAATGTCAGGGTTAGTTTTGACGGAGGGTGTAGCGAGTGTCCGTTCCGTGGAAAATTAGTAGTTATTTTCTCTTTGGTTCTTCTTTCTTCTTCTGTTTCGGTTGGGTAAACCTAGGTCTTACCACACACACAGATTGCAGATTGGAGATGGATTTGGATCAGTGGATTTCCAAGGTCAAAGAAGGCCAGCACCTGCTCGAAGACGAGCTTCAGCTTCTCTGCGAATACGTATGGCTTCTCCTCCTCTTCCCTCTCTGGTTTTGTTGCCCGATCAGGATTTTTACATGTTTTCACGTATCGCTTCACTCGATTCGGCTTGTTCGAGGCTTGGAGTGTTGCATTTCACAGTTCTAGGAATTACGGACCCGCAATGTTATTGTTTTGCCCTTCCGATACAATTTGGTCCAATTCTGGATCGATGATGTAAATTGGGACTTGGCATTTAGCTGCATTATTTGGTACTTCTTGTTAATATCTGTATGGATTTGCGTTGTTTTGAATGTCATTTTGATGAAGTTTATGATTTTATGAATCATAGCTTCCATTTTCAGGCTTCGTGATGACAAATCATTCTGGCAGAACAGGCCATTCAAGATTTCTTTTTGTTCTTACTTATTAATCTTAATCTATTATGTTCAACACAATCATGGTCTGTATATGCATCTCAATACTTTTGATTTTCTTGTATTTGCTTCACATGAATCTAGGTAAAGGCAAAAGTTTCTACTCAAGTGTATGTGCTTTGTCCACAATGGCTGATACATATTGGTGTGTTGATCGTTAATCCCGGGGCATTTTTCACAAACAACTAAATCAAACTAAGTGTTTACATTGCACTTTGAATGAGATTACCCAACATCTTCTCAGACCATAGCAGCAGTTGGGCGCTATTTTTCAATCGGATCCGCGGATATACATTTTTTGATCTTGTTATGTGAAGTCTTGTAGTAATTCAAAATTTCTAGTTATGTGAAATGCTTCATTGTTAATTACATTTTTGGAGCTTGTGTCTCTGTGTATACTCCAAATACAACACATTTCTGCCTACACCAGTCGCAGCACAACTTTATGTAATTGAGAGCATCTTGGCTGCTTTTGTTTGTGTCTTACATAATGGGCATAAAATAAAACATGCCTATTTTTTCTTGCATGAATAATTTCTGATGATGCTTTATTAGGTGAAGTTTTGATTGTATTTTACTTGGTATTGTGCATGAACTATCGCAGGTAAAAGAGATCCTCATTGAGGAGTCTAATGTGCAGCCCGTCAACAGTCCAGTCACTGTCTGTGGTGATATTCATGGGCAGTTCCACGACTTAATGAAACTTTTTCAGACTGGTGGTCATGTACCAGAGACAAATTATATATTCATGGTATGACTATTTTTGTTTGGAAACTTCACGACACTTGCTGCTACATTTGGTTTTTGTTCATACAGTGGGATTTTGAAATATCTGTTACACCTTGACAGGGGGATTTCGTTGATCGAGGATACAACAGTCTGGAAGTTTTTACTATTCTCTTGCTGCTTAAAGCAAGGTATGTGATACACCACATTTTATGGGGCTATGATCAGGATGTTATGGAAAGCATATGCAATTGCTTTAAATTGGTCGTCTGGGCTGAAGCTTGGTATAGGTTTAAATATTAAACCAATTAATGCCCTAAGAAATGTTACTTCCACCATCAAGCTATTGTTATCGTCGCATGGGGATGAGGCCCAATATGTAGAAGGTCCAAAACATTCTCAAGTCTTATTAAAATATCCTAAAGCTACTTTGCTTATACGCTCCCGAAAAAGAGACGAGGCATCCAGATATAAATAGCTGTTTCAATTGAGCCTTCTCTTCCACCTTAAAATTAATGTCTAAAGAACAATAATGGCATATTGCACCCTTAAGAATTCAACTTCTATTAGTGTCCCTTTCCATAAGATCACGTACTCTAAAAAAACTGTTAATGCTTTGCTTCTCTTGTTGGTGGTTTTACTTTGTAGACACCCAGCTAATATCACCCTTCTGCGTGGAAATCATGAGAGCAGGCAACTAACTCAGGTATGTAAATATAGACCTAGGATTCCATACTCATAGAATGATTCAACAATTGCTAACACATCAAAATCTCTGCTTAGTCTGATTGTCTGTAACATAGAGACCTTCCGTATCATTACCCAGTAAAAAAAATTGTACAAATTTTTATTTTCATTTGTTGCTGGTATCATTTGAAACTCTACTGTGCCTGGAATAACGCTGTTGATTGTTGCATTCTAGCGTAGCCTGCGGAAAGGTCGTTTAAGATTAGCTTCAAGTTTAACCTTTTAATATTTATCTAATGGTATTATACATTATATTATTTTCGTACAATAATAACAATAGAATAGCTTTAAAAATTCAGCTGTATGGTGTATGGCGTCCTATATGGCAATTTCCATTGTCACATTTCAATTCAAAATACTGTTTCTTTCTTTTGCAGGTGTATGGCTTCTATGACGAGTGCCAGAGGAAGTACGGAAATGCCAATGCATGGCGGTATTGTACAGATGTATTTGACTATCTAACGCTCTCAGCCATTATAGACGGAACTGTAAGCCCCTCTCCTCTCTCTGCATTCATCTGAACCGTATGTGTGTTTCTTAAATTTGAATATTGTTTTTGCTCCATTTTCCTGTTCTTTTCTCTAGGTGCTCTGTGTACATGGCGGTCTTTCACCAGACATACGAACAATTGATCAGGTAACTTTTCTTTTCCCGCCTTCCGGAGTTTTGGTCAACTTACCTTTTTGGTACTTATAATACTTTTGAGATTTATATATTACTAATTAATCATAGAAATGAGGTCATAAAATCTACCTGGACCTTTACGTTTATTGCCTTTCATATAGATGTTTCTGTTAGTACTTGGTGCAATATCTAGCCATCTTCTATTGAAATCCTTACATGAAGTTTGAGAAACTTTAACTCAAATTCATGTCATGAACTATGTTTTGTCGTATAGGCCAAAATCTGCAATGAAATGCCTGCTTGGTTTAGGATTTTGTATCCCATAGTCTCCCAAATATGTCAACATAATTGATTTTGGGGAATAGTATATTTTCTAGCATATGCCGGTCTGTTAACTTCTTGGCTTTCACATACCGCGTTAAAAATTTCTCTTCTTTTTTGTTAGATAAGGGTAGTAGAACGCAACTGTGAGATTCCACATGAGGGACCATTCTGTGATCTCATGTGGAGTGATCCTGAAGATATTGAAACATGGGCGGTCAGTCCACGTGGAGCTGGCTGGCTTTTTGGGTCCAGGGTGACAACTGAGGTAATGCATTGTGACCTTGGCTTCTGCTTGCTTGTTTCATAAAGAATGTTTTTCTGGTTCTCTGTCATGTGTAGCAACAATGGTATGCATTTCTCTTTTAACATATTTATGTTATCTTTTGAAGGTGAAGTAAACACAGTAAGACACAGAAATCTGTGATGGAAAATGTTTTCCTGTACAAATTTCCAAACAGAAGTATTTCTAAGGAACCTTCACAAGTATTTCTAGGAAAATTGTTTGGAAGAGTGAACACCTAATGAACTTATTCTCCTTGAGGCACATAGGTTTTAAGCTAAGTCAACATTCTGACGTTATGGCAATCTCTACCCTCCTTTTGCAGTTCAACCACATAAACAATCTTGATCTGGTCTGTCGTGCGCACCAACTCGTGCAGGAAGGGCTTAAGTACATGTTCCAAGACAAAGGCCTTGTAACTGTGAGTCTCTGAAGCTTCCGTATTAACCATTTTCACCTGGTAATGTCAGGAATTTGTGATATAATTTGTTGTTCTTGATTGTACAGGTATGGTCTGCACCAAATTATTGCTACCGGTGTGGGAACGTGGCTTCCATTTTGAGCTTCAATGAGAATATGGTGAGATATTTATTGCAATTTCCATATATATGTCTAGGCAATCTAGACACACAATTAGAACAGGCTTGTATCAGACAGTAGGAGTTTTCCAGGCTACCAATCCATTTTGCTCTTGTGCTCTTCTTTCGTTTATAATTTGATTTCGAGCTATGGTTCTCCAAAAATATACATAGAATGAAGGGAAGCATTTTCAAAAGGATCAGAACTTGTGATTTCATATCAATTGAGCAGGAAAAATATGTTTTATTTCCTCAGTTTGGTTTTGCAAAATAAAATGAGGAGCCGTGAGGTGATCTCCTTCAGAATTCGATTAAGGCCTATCTTATGTTTGCTGATATATTTGGGACGTGCCTCATCTCTACTGTTGTAGTGCTCTTTTCTGTGTAATCTGAAAAGGCTTCTTAACTTTGTTTGCTACTGTAAAATTTGATACAAGTATAGAAGATACGAGTGTTTAGGGTGTTAAATGTGCAAAGCAGCACCCTATGGCTTTCCTAAACATTTGGTTATGTCAGTTTTCATCTATTTCCGAGTCATTATATCATCTTTATCCTCTTGTTATAACTTGTGCAGGAGAGAGAAGTTAAGTTTTTCACCGAAACGGAGGAGAACAACCAGATGAGAGGACCTAGGACAGGAGTCCCGTACTTCTTGTAATCGCACGACCACCTATAAATGGCATTGCATTGCTTGTAAAATTACCCAAGTACTGTTGATTGGTCTGTATTGAAGATGCTTCTTTTGTGTTGGTTTCAGGTGGATATATTTATGTAGCCTGGCTAGGAAATTTCCATATAGTCTTAGGCTGCTTTTGAATTTTATCAGTTCCATGTCACATTATATATTGTTTCAGTCAGTGTACCTCTTTCTGTTGCTATGTGTTGTGTTTCCTTATGGTTCTGCTATGTGTTTTCCCCCAAGGAACGCCACATTACCCAGAAGTTTTATTTATATAGAACAAATTTTACATCTGGATGGTACCTGGGTTATATAGTTATTATATTATATTATTGTTTAAATCCATTTGTTTGAAGGGATAATTGCATCATGAACACCTAGTTAAAGACATTTTTTATTTTATTTTATCAGTTCATTTAAAATCCATATATTTACATATCTTTCTAGGTCTCTAAAATTTCTCGGTGTCAATAGACGAGGTGCTGATTTGCTTAAACGGTAAAAAATATGGTAAAAAAATTTATATGCGAAATGTGTTTGATTTGGCGTACAAATATCCTGTTTTAATTCTCTCTTTTCACCTCCAAAAAATAAGGAGTTAAGTGGGTAAATAAGGCGCTACGACACCGTTTAGGAAATAATTAGAATGTGCACCATGCAGAGAAGAACATTCAGCTCGGCGACGGCCGAGTAGAAGCTTCTGGAAGCTCGCCGGAACGGTTGGCTGTAGCGGGAATCTCGGAATCAGTTAGAACGGCCAGGAACGCCTATAAATAGTATAATTGTACTGCAAAGAGCATTTTCTTTCGATATATCGGTTTCATGGCGTCGTTGAGGAATTTGGGAGATTTCTTCTTTGTTCATTCCACTTTCCTTCTGTTTCCTTCACTCTCTTGCTGGTTCAATTCACCATTGTGACAGTAATCGAAGAGAAAAGGCTTCGAGTTTATTGTGGAAAAAAGGAAAGCAGTAGCTTCTGTGCTTCCGAGCAGGTTCGTATCGCAACCTACTAATCGTTGTTATTTGTTTGATTAATTATTGAATTTATGAGTTTATTATAGTTTTTGTTGTTGTTCTTCTCCGAAATCGAGATCAGAATCGTATTTATGAAACCAGAAATGAAATTTTGGGCACTATCATGTTTCTATCTAACAGAAGGAAGAAGAAACTTCGAACGTCGCCGTTTCAAGCTCTGTTTTTAAATTTTGAAGTTGTGTGTCATTTCGGCTGGAGCTGAGTCGTTTTCAAGAACGACGTCGTTTGCTATATCTTCCTCCTTGACGTGTGAAGGTACGTGCTCGTCTGTCACCTACTTTACCGCTGAAATCGTACCAGAGTCGTGGAAGAGATTGTTTGTCTTGTAGCAATAGCATAGGCTATTTATAGAACAAATTAGGGTTTCCGATCATCTTCACTGCAATGGCCTCTTCGCCTCTCTCAGATTCGTGAACAAGATTTTGTTTACACTCTTCGATTTTTCTCCAAAAATTTACAGACTCACTGGAATCAACGTTTCAGATGGGGAAGCTGCACATTCAGAGTCCTTCCAAAGCCGAGACCAAATCTGTGCTGCAACCTCCCACAACCATGAGCTCCGAGCCAGAGGATCCTTCTCTTCGCCGTCCCGTGCAAGGTAACAATCAAACCCAGGCTCGATTCAAAATCGCACCTCTAAAATTTCCTAGCTTTGACGGGTCTAAGGAGAAAGTGAGACCGTGGATCAGTAAGTGCGAAAGCTATTTCTACTTGTGCAATGTGAGCGATGAGTACCGTAAGACTATATTGGCTTCGTTTCATTTCACGGGTAGGGCTGAGACATGGTTCTCTGGGTACCAGATTGGTAAGGAGGTGGGGCGTATTGTGTGGGAGGATCTGGTGAGGGACATTGTGGAGAAGTTTCAGGGTTTGGGATATAAGCATGAGGTGGTTGATGAGTTCAAGAGCTTAGAACAAGTAACCTCTGTGATTGACAATGAAAGGCAATTCGAGAAGGTTGAGGTCCAAATGCGTGATTTGTTTCCGGAGATGTGTGAAGATTTCTTCATTTCCTGCTTCATTGCTGGTCTCAAACCTCACTTGAGGATTGGAGTGCAAATGTTTAGCCCCACCAGCTTCAACCGGTGTATCTGGCTCGACTCGAGGAAAGGAGGTACCAGGTGTATGCGGAGCGTGAGGAGGATGTATCTGCTGCCCCCAATGAAGATTTCATGGCACAGACTTGAGGGCTGGTCTGGTATTGGTATTGTGTCTTGCTCTAAACTGATGTGAGGAAGATGGAAGAAGAAGCTTGGCTGTTTTGGAGTTCTGGTTTTAGAATGTTAGTTGTGTTTTGTTTCGGTAGGTGTTCAGTCGTTTAGGTACATGCTCATCTGCAAGCAACTTTACGGGTGAAATTGTGTCAGAATCATGGGGAAGGTTGTTTGTTTTCTGGCATAGGTAGTTGTTTAGGTTCTTGTTGAAGAAATTAGGGTTGTCTGATCATCTTCGTTGTAATGAATTCTTGAGGTGGCTCTCATGGATATGTGAATGAGATTTTAGGTATGATCTTCAGTCTCCTTTAAATTTCCACAAGCTGAGCATCATTGTTTTGAAAACTTGACACATTCTTTCCATTAAATTTTGATCCTATGTGCTGAACTTATACAAAAATGACCTTAGAATATGAGTTTGTTTGTTTGGTTCATATAATTTATTATTTTCAAAACATTGATTCTGCAAAGCAGCAACTAGTTGTGTTTTAATGGAACAATGATAAAGAAGCCGGTTAATGGGGAGTTTAGGAAGGAGTTGTGTGAATCGGCAGGAGGAATTAACTTCAACAACAAAGGTTGTTCTCTTGGATTGATTTCTTGGATTGATGATGGGTTTCCAGCTTCTGATGAATCATGGATGGAAAGAAGGAACTTCTCTTGGATTAACTTAGCAGAGGTCAGCTTATTTATGTCATTTGCCTCTCATGTAAATGCTGAAATCTTCTTACTTTTCTGTTCTTAATCCTTCATATGCTATTGTTCAGTTATATCATGTCATCTTGTTACATTATTTTCAACTGTCAACCGAGTTGTGTCCATTTTGTTTTCTGATGCAAAATATATCTATTCTGTGGTGTAGGATCTACGCTGATTAAACTGTTCTGTTTGAAATTGAACTTTTGAATATGGGTTTTGTTCTACTTTGATCCCTTTATAATAAACCAAAATATACAGAAGGGTGTTAAAAGGCAAATGTTAGATTTTGTTTATCCAGACTAACATTACTGTGACAGTGTAGGTGTTAGAATCTGATTTTAGATCCTTCACTGGATCTCTAATATAATCATTGACTATTGATAGAGCACTCATCCGATGAAACCTTAAATTTGGAGAGCGTGCATTGATCTCCCTTGTGTTTATATTTCCCTCTATGGTACTGGTTATGTTATTTTCATGTTTTCTTAGTTGATGACAAATAGTTTGAGATGTGAACAAGGAATTGAGAGAGCTGATGAATAATCCCTGGGGAATTGGGAGCTGTGAAAGTTATGGATTTTGCTATAAAATTCAATCTCCATTTTCTTTATACAATTCTGGTCTCATTTTTTCTCTGTTCAAACTAATAGTTTATGCACACGCAGGCTACATTACATGTAGGACTTTGTGCATAAACTAATGCTTTAACAAGAATTTTTCATTCAGGTCCCCGCCAACGCCAAGGGTAGATATCGACTATTTTGACTTGGGCCCTTCTTCTGATTTCGGACCTGCCTAAGTGTCAAATGACCAGTTATAATCCAATTCATAATTTTATAAAGGCAAAAATGAATGGCAGAATCTGTTCTATCCACAAAGTGTGAAATTGTTTTCTTTATAAACACTTAATTCTTAATTTATGAAAATTTTTATAATTTTTTGTAAAAATATACGTATTTTGTATGGAAAAATAAAGTTCACGATATACCTTAAGTAACTCATGAATTCTGTTGAGCATCAAACCTTAATTTCAAGTTAAGAAGGAGCACCTTAAACTACTACAGTAAGCAAAAGTTATGTGTTTGACATCAGTTTAAATATGAATTATTAAAATAAATCTTATATTTATAAATCATTTAAAGGAAAAAAATCCTGGCGGTTCCCCTCTCTCCAAAAAAAACCTCACAACTTTCGCGTTTATTTGTAGGGGTTGCTCGTGACCAGTTCGGGGGTTTTAGGTTGTTTTTAATTTTTTCAGTCTTGTTTGTTTTTTCTTCTTCTTTTGTTTAGTCTCTTCTTTAGATTTTGTTGTAAGTTTTCGTATTTGTGACGTGTGTCCCGCAGTTTAGGGTTGTGTTTTTTTGTGGCAGTGGTTTGTGGTGTGTCCCATAGTTTGGGGTTGTGGATTTTTCTGGCAGTGGTTCAGCGGTGCGGGGATGTAGAAGATTTGTTAAAGTTAGGAGATATTTT